>CAUHTR010005010.1:0-31533 GCA_959609185.1 Schmidtea polychroa | reverse complement strand
TTTATTTAATCTCACCAGGATAATACTTTATCCCTCAAATAATTTCACTTTTTCGAAATAATTCTTCGGACAACAATTTGAATTTCTCCTTCCTCGAAAACGAATGGAATTGCAATTTTCTCAAAATCTCCTCCAACTAAATTTAGTTTTTCTGCCTGAACTTCTCTCGTTTGGCAATTTATAACAAACTCAAC
Organism: Schmidtea polychroa; assembly: GCA_959609185.1. Classification (NCBI taxonomy): domain Eukaryota; kingdom Metazoa; phylum Platyhelminthes; order Tricladida; family Dugesiidae; genus Schmidtea; species Schmidtea polychroa. The sequence goes on along the minus strand of CAUHTR010005010.1, from coordinate 31,339 downwards.
AGATCACGATTTGCACGGTGATTTTTTAATCACGTTTCTTCACAGAATTTTATGTTAGTTCTTTTTCTGAAATTTCTCCTCGAAATACTTTGTCTCTAAATTATGCGTCCCTGGTTCTCGTTTTTGAACCAGTATTTATAATAAATATTATTTATTTAATATATTAATAGTAATATTATAATTACTATTTATAGTAACAGTATAATTAAATATTACTATATACAACTTATTTCTATTTATAGTAATTACTTAACTCTATATTCTATTTTCAGTAATTCTTTATTATTTTTATTTATACCATTTCTAATTATAGTAATTTTTATTTGTTTTACAATCGAGGCTCCAGGCCTTCCCTAACAAGTCGTCTCGAAAACAAGACAATCAATACTAAAGAAAGGCTTTTGGTAAACAGCATTACAATAAAAAAATAAAAATTAATCAAATAAGACAAGACAGTTTTACACAAAATGAATGTTTCCATCACAAATAGTAAATGTCAAATCACTGAATAGTCACTATATCCGATAATAATCAAATCATTTATACACATGATAGATTCGGCGACACTTGTTGGTAGGCAACTTTTCGGATTAGATATCCAGATCATCGGGATCTGGCTCTGGACTTTGTAACGGTGTAACTCCTTTGTGCTGTAGCTATCACTTTCGTGATAGACCCTCGCAGGGTAACCAAAGTCGACATACGCTGATGTCTGATTTTACCGATGCTCATTTGAGCCCACATTAGTTTACATACTAATATAAATAACATATAAAATAAATAACTATATATATTTACACTTCCTAGTATATGGTGAGACTTTCCCCTATACCTCGGTTTCGTAAATATTTTCCCAATAACGAATATCCCGTATATTAATCTAAACATCCATAGGGTGGTTAATATCAAAATTAAAATCATGCAAATTACTCCCCCTATCATGATTAAGAATAGCTAAGTTGGCGTTTTATTTCTCGTTGTCCCCTTTAACGTATTTTGACAACTACAATTATTAATTAATTTATTTATGCGGGGCTGTTTTTCACTCGCTACCTTTCTAATACTAAACCAATCCAAAGCATTTATTCCTTTACAACCCGGAATATTCACTAATCTAGCCTTTCCTTCTTTGCTAGTTAGTTCTCCCTTTGTGGGAGGTATTAGATTTACTATTTCTTGATATATTGTATACCAACCGGTTCTCTTCGTGAATTCTAAGTACGAGATGTTCGCCTTTGTCACGGTATCTGGTTTGATTCTCCATCTTCTATTTAGATACGCATGGTTGAGCACTAATCTCTCAACTCGCTGGTCATTTTCTAATATGACGATTAGTGCAATTTTATTATTCGTCCTCCAATCATGAGTGAAAGATGTGTCATTTCTTTTCCACCGTGGATGAGTAAATCTTACTATCTGCCCGAGATATGAAATCTCTACTTTTTCGGTAAATTTTGCAGTCCTCAAAATCCATGCTGCTTTATCTACACAATCTCCTCCGTCTGCAAAAACGTTTGGGTTTGCAAAAAATGTCTTGATTTCTAATAGATAACTTGTATTTGGCAAAAGTCCCTCTATTACTTTTACTCGATCCCATGTATTCAAATGAAATGATATCCCTTTTTCCGCGGCTACCAAATATAGGTCATATCTGTGCCATTGAATATTCGTTAAATGAAATCTGAATGCTCTATCTATTCGTTGATATTCGATATCTGGATGTTGGCTAGCTTTTGGTGTAAATACCTCGAATGCTTGTCCAATCATCATAACGCAACTAATCACTGCTAGAAATGTAACTGTTTTCGGGATTTGCCGAGATCGTAAAGGGTATCGTTCTGGTTGTCCCTTTAGGATACTTTTATATGATTCTAACGTTTTCTTTTTCGATTTCTTATCTATTTCGAATTCATCAATTTCTGATTTTGGTTTCTCTTTTTCTGGCGGGGCTATCTTTTTACATCTGTTTGCATGAACCATTATCGGTTCTGCTTTTTCTGTTTGCCACTAACTGCAAAACTAAATTGGTTTCTGTGACTTTCAAAATTTGATATGGCCCTTTGTAATTTCTCATTAATTTTGGAGATAAACCCTTTTTGTTGTAATGTCCCTCTAACATGACATAATCTCCTACCAAAAACCCATGATCTTTCGCTTTACGATCATGATATTCCTTCATTGTTTCTTGGTTATAACGAATGTTCAAACCTGCTTTCTCCCAAGCTTCTTGCATTTTCTCTCTCATCTCAAATAAGTAGTTTCCCTCATCACAGTTCTGTGACGCTTTTGGATAAAATATAAGATCCACTGGCATCTTACTATGCCTCAAATACATCAGATAGAAAGGTGTTTCTCCTGTTACTGAATGAACAGCATTTCTATTCGCAAACAAACATGATGGTATGTGTACATCCCAGTCCGTCTGACCTGAGTTTACGTATGATGATAACATGTTTGCCAAGGTTCCATTGAACCTTTCTACCAATCCATCCGTCTGTGGGTGGTATGGTGAGGTATTTAACTTTAAAATACCAAAGTAATCATTTATACTTTTTAACAAATTACTCATGAAATCCTTTCCTCTGTCGGTAATCAATTTTGTCGGAACACCATATCTAAATACAATTTGTTCTACAAAGATTCTGGCAATTGTATCTGCCTTATGATTCGGAATTGGGAATGCTTCGGGCCACTTCGTTAAGTAGTCGCAAAATACTATGATAAATTTATTTTCCATCTTCGATTCTTTAAACGGTCCTAGTACGTCCATAGCAGTCATCTCCATTGGCGAGGACGGTACTGGCATTGGTTTCAATGGAACATGTGGTTTCCTGCCTGTGTTCCTTCTGGTTATACACATTTTACACGATTGACACCACTTTTTAACATCATCCTTCATATCTGGCCAGAAGTATTTCATTTTTAATCTCGATAGTGTGTGTCTTGCTGAGAGATGTCCTCCCAGTGCTCCATCGTGGTATTGTAATAATAGTGATTCTCTGTATTTCTTTGGCACTAATATTACATTATCTCTTGATTCCACATATTTGATTAGACCTTCTTCCAATATGAATTTATCTTTGTGTTTCTCCCAATTTTTCTGAAACTCATTTGGTATGGCCTTGTCTAATCTATAGCTTGTCTAATCATATTGATCTCGTCATCATTTTTCTGCGCCTCCACTAAATCGCTCAAAGTGTTAGCCTCCCTTGTTAGCATGAAGATTGTCCATTCTAATCTTCCTTCTTTATATCTTCTAACTCAGGCTCTTGCTCCATTCGTGATAAAGCGTCTGCATTACCATTAGCTTTACCTTTACGATATACAATTTCCATATTATATGGGTGTAATCTCAATGCCCATCTTACCAACTTTGATGCTTCATCTTTATGTTTTAACAGCCATTGCAATGGTCTATGATCCGTATAGAAAATTACCTTTCTGCCCCATAGGTAATGATTAAATTTTTCCACTGAAAACACTAACGCTAATGGTTCCAATTCTATTACAGCATAACTTTTTTCGTGTGGCTTCAATCCACGACTTGCATATGCTACTGCGTACTCATCACCAATTTCGTCTTTCTGTCCCAAAACGGCACCTATGCCTCTTGTGCATGCATCGGTCATCACCATGAATTGTCTTTTAAAGTCTGGAAATCGTAGAATTGGTGGTTTGCATAGTGCATCTTTTAACTTATCAAATGCCTGTTGCTGATCTTCTCCCCATAAAAATTTTATACCTTTCTTTTCTAAAGTAGTTAAAGGAAAAGCAATTGCTGAAAAATTTCGTATAAATTTCCGGTAATATCCCGTCAACCCTAAAAATCCTTTGATTTGTTTTACATTCACTGGTTGTGGAAATTCTTTACTTTATCCGTATTTGTCGGATCTGGTCTTACGCAATCGTGTGATATTACATGCCCCACGTAAATCACTTCCGATTCTGCCCATTTGCATTTGCTTGGCTTTACTTTCAGATTTGCAATAATCAATCTTTTGAAAATGTCCTCAAGATGTTCCAAATGTTTATCTAAATCTTCTGAGAAGATGATAATATCGTCTATATAAACCATTGCGTGATGTGCATCCGTCAGCATGATATTCATTGCCCTCTGGAAAGTTGGAGGGGCTCCTTTTAATCCAAACGGCATTACTAAGTTTTCAAAGTGATCACTACTTTTAGAAAATCCTGTCATAGGAATTGAGTCCTCGCTCATCTTTATTTGATAGAAACCTTTCTGTGCATCCATCACAGTAAACAACTTTGAATTTTTCATTTTATCATAAATGTAATCTAACAAAGGTAGCGGGTGATTATCACTAACTGGTTGTTCATTTAATTTCCTATAGTCATTGCATAATCTAACTGAGCCGTCTCTTTTAGCTACAACCACCAAAGGTGAGGAATATGGAGATTTACTGGGTCTGATTATATTATATTTTTGCATTAATTTGATTTGTTTATCAACGGACCCTTGTATACTTTGAGGTATTCTGTACGGGCGTATTTTATCGGTTTATTTTCTGTTAGTTTAATTTCATGCTCTAGAATATTAACTTGCCCTAAGTCATATTCGTGTTTTGCGAAAACTTGGTCATATTTACGCAACAATTGATTAACTCTGATATTTTCTTTTCTAGATAAAGCTTTACTATCGCAGCTCGGTGCGTCATAATATTCAATATCAGGATCTCGTTCATCCTCTTCTACTGATAGTATCGATTCAGACTCTTTCTGCATGTTAGATAGTTGTATTACTTTACCCACTCTAGTCTCTGGGTATAATCTCAATGATTTACTCGCTAGATTCGTTAATCTAATCTGGATCCTTCCTCCCCGTACTGTTGCCAAGTTTTGCACCATAGGTTTTTATACCTATTTACGAACTTCTCACTCGGTTCGAAAATAACATCTCCTTCCACCTCTTGGTGTGTTGCTACAAATACGATATCTTTTAACTTTTTCAATATATCCATTCCCACGATACATTCCGCCATACATTGTCTAGTGACCTTGATATCGTGTCTAAATTTTTGATCACACAAACTTAATTCACAATCTAATGTTCCGATAACATTGATAGGTTGTCCGTTTGCTCCCGATGCCACAATTAATGTCGGTACTATTGCTTGTAATTCTTTTTCATTTAATAAATTTGCTTCGATCAATGTCAAATCTGATCCTGAATCAATAATGGCATGTGCGTATGCCTGTTAACTTTTAATTTGATCGTAGGTTTATGAGTCTTTTTACCCATATTGACCATTAATATTGTTGAGATTCCTCTAATATTATCTCTGAACTTTTGTTGATCATCACTATCTTTGTCATTTTCCGATTTTATTTCATCTTTATACTCTTCCTTTAGCCGCTCCAACGTGCTAAATGGATATTTAGGTACCATCTCCAATACTGATGTACCCAAGGGTGGCATTGTCTCGAACTTCATTTTATACGTTGGGTATGAGGTAGATGGTAATATATCTGTATTTGTTCTAAACTCGAACCTCTTTAGCATTTCTTCTTCAACTGTTTCTGGTATTATCTTTTTTCTACCCTCGTATGGTGACAAATAATTCACAGGCCACTCCTTCCGTTTCCTCCTTTTTGCTTTAACCGGGTTGTAAAGTACTATTTTCAAAAATTTGAAATTTCGGTTTTTTGTTGTCTGGTTTTATTGAGGTGTTGTCTGAGGTCTCATAGCCCTCTAGGTTACCTCCCTCGTCAGAATTGTCATCGTCTCGATGACTAGGTTCATACATTATTAACTCATGCTTCTTTATAGTTTGTCTCTTCATTCTTTTGATCTCTTTATTATGATGATGAAATACTGCAAAATCTGCACAAACTGGACACATTCCTAGTAGCAACTTCCAAGACCATCCCCGATCTTGAAGATACTATAGGTGGAAAATAATTGTGATATGATTATTTTCAATATCATTACTATTGCATATATACCTGAACATCCTGCTACAAAAATGCCAAAGCTTGTAAATCTACCCCAGATTTTCCCCAGTTCTGGTCCAAATAATAAGTTATAGTCTGGTTTTCCATCATATGATTGATAAATTCTTGTTATTATTTCTGTCACTCCCCGATCTCTGATTTGGCGAAATACAATTGCTCTCCGAGCTTCTTCAATATTTTCCGGAGTATATACTCCGCCTTTTGACATCTCGTTTAATGATTGAAACTCCATCTTAGTTTCTAACTTTGTAGCTTGAAGCACTTCAACTGGTTTTGAAGGCGGCTTCCTTTCTGGCAACAAAATCCAAATATTATTAATTTTGTATAATGGTGACATTGCTGGATTGCAAATTGCTGTTAAAGGTGAGGTATCCTCCTTTAATAACTGGTGTGATACTGGCATCAGAAATCTCAATTTTCCTTTATATTTCACTGGTAACTCCAATGTACATCGATCATATTTGGTGATTTCTACCTCTATTGCTTTACATTGATAGCTATAAATTGCTTCACCCAAAATTCTACCGAATGTTCCTTCCTCTGTCAACATTGGCATTATTAAATCAAGATTAGCTATAGATATTGCTAATCTATTCCGTATTATTTCCCGATTTAAACGACAGTCGTTCAGGATAACTTCCTGATACACATCTAATAATTGTTTCTGCAGATCATGATACAAGAAATCAATCTTATTATTGATATACTTGGCTATTTTAATATCTGATAGATGTAATGATTCTGCTGCTGGAACATATTTGTATGCTAAGTATATTCCCTTGTAGTTGGTTTCAAATATTGGTACACCACATTTTTTTTGTCTGTTTCTTTCTGACTAAACGAATTGCATCTGTTGGGTCCTTGGAGACTAATACTACAGCTGTGCTTTTCTCCGGTACTACTTCCTTTTTCGTTTTGTGAGCTATCTTGTCTCCCCAACCACTTTGTTGTGAATCCTGAGACGTAAAGCTTTTCCCATCTAGCCTTGAAAATACTACCTTTTTCAGGTATCCTAAATCACAAAAATCTCTCATTGATTGGTACGTTATTACTGCCAAACTAGTTTTACAATAACCATATTTCACGTTGCATTCTGGGTGAGACATCATTTACCCGTGGATACTTCGAAAGTTCCTTCGTACTCGATCAGCTCTACTGTGTAGTCCTCAACTGTTACCACATAGCTTACTACATTAGAACCTCTTACTTTCTTTCTACCATGACAAGAACCATCATCTGCTATCGGTCCTCCCCGGGTAATAGTTATACCCAACTTTTTCCCTTCTTCTGCGGTAATTGTTACCTCATGATCTATTTTAACTGTTTTTGACCGAAAAGCATTTACACAATCCTCTGGTGGGATTATTAACGGTATGGGAATGAGTTTAGCTCCTAAAAATGCTGAATAGCTATTTGATCCACAGTAATATTCAAACGTCGCTCTCTGTATCCGACATTCCCTCACTCTGGTTCTGTAAAACTCTGTTTGCTGATAAACAGGATATTCTACATCTTCCCTTTTAGCAACTTTATCTGGATATGCCTCTTTGCATTCCACTGTGTCTACTAATGAGTAGATTCGCGATAGTATTGGTTCATTACAATCATATGCCGTTAGGGAACTTGTCTGTCGCAATATTCCCATCATTACCAACAGCATCATCATCCAACTTGTAAATCCACCTGTTCCCGGTGGACTACTTGAAATATTTTCTGACATCAACTCTTCGTTTAACTCATATTTTCCTTTCGCTTCTCTTATATCCCAAAACTTGTGCTCAGTCATCCATGTTCCGAAATTTACTTCGATGATATCAGTCAGCCTGTCTATGGCTGCTGGGACTCTCGACAAATCATCTTTAATTATGCTCAATGCATTTTTAAACATTAAGGCTAGAATCGTTATCATTTTCCCTTTCGTCAGGCCTTCATCTTTGAATTGCCCTGCTATTTCGAACATCTCCTGTTCTGTAGTGCTTCCTGGAATCTTTTCCATAGCTTTCTTGACTTTTTCTGCAATTTGGTCAACATTAACACTTTTATATTTCTTAATTTGCCAATCAGGCTTAATCAGTCGTAAGATTTGATTTAATCTTTTCCATGTTTCCGTTTTATCACCAGCGTCTCCAACGCTTTTATCGATTTGGCTAGCTATCCCTGCTAGAGCCTGCTTCGTTACATTTTGTATTGTAACTGGTTTTAGAAGTTCTCTTGGAGGCGGGTTCATTTGACTTTTCCTCGGTCTACCCCTTCTCTCCCTTTTCTTTTTATTCTCGACTAATTTCGGGCTCACCCTTTCTCTTGGTGGCTCGACTTGTCGCGATGTACTAGCTCCGATGTTTGTTTCATCTTGATTTAATTGTACTTCATTATCTTCCTCTGTAGGAAATATTTCGACCAACTCGTCTTCAGTGTTATCAAGTTCCTTGAGATATTTATCTATCTCTTCATCTAAATCCACTGTAGTTACGGGTTCTGGGTGAATATCCCCATCTACTTGTTTTTGCTCGGGATGTACAGTTTCTTCCTCCATTTCAACATTATCTGACAATCTCAAAGTTGCCCATTGATCCTCTGGAAACTCTACCAGTAATATCAATACAACTGTTTCCTCATTGGGAAAACATCCAACATCTACTAGAAATTCGTCGTCATCCACCTGACAACCATGTATCATTATTAGGAATGATTCTTTTACTATTTCTGATATTCTTTTTCTCAGTTTCTTTACTCTGTGATAGCATGAAAATTGTTGTATCAGGTGTCCTCTCCTGGGTATCCTGATATCTAACATCACTGGACCTTGTCTACCTTCCAAATGTCTGATAGCATGTCCATTTTTGATCAACAGCATCTTTGCTTGTGTCTGAAATTGTGATGTCTCTTTTACTTAAGGCACCACCAATGGCATTATCTCTCTAAGAGTATCTACTGGGATTCGCAACTCCAGTATCCAATCCATTATCATCTTAATGGCTTCCCCATCTCTTGGGTTTTTCATCAGCTCGATTCCCAATCTATGTGGTACGGCTGATATTTGATTTAATTGATCAATTTCTATCTCGCTTATTGTAAGGACATTATCCAAGTCCACTACTGTAACTGTTTCCTTGTGAAACTTTGCTTTTATAACCATATGTTTCCCTGGTAGTATACCACAATCTAACAGGGTTTCTCCTTCTAATAATCTTTCTCCCAATAAATATAGTTTGCATCTCAATTGAGGTTTTACCACAGAGACTCTCTTTGCCAATGCTTCTACCTTTTCACTTAAGTTAATTGTATATCTACGAAAACAACCCTTTAGGAAAGATACAAAAATTGTAGAATCCTCTAGATTCTCTCTTTGTTTCCAATTTAGGCCAATATTTCTCAGAATTTCTCTCAATTCTGGATGATATTCCTCATTTCTGTCTAACTCTGATATGATATCCATTACTTTTTCGACCTCATTCTCATTAACGGGGTTTAAACGAATATTTTCTAATTTCTGTCTCATTTCTCTTTGCCATACGCTCTTGCGTAATAATATTTTTCTACAATCATCGATGGGATTTCTTTCCTCTTTCGATGCTTCTCTAACCTTTATTGGTTCGCTACCACACTCACCTCGCATGGATGATGTGGCTATAAGAACTTCCGGCTCAGTGACCGAAGCCCATCTTTTTTCCAAAACTTCTGTTGGAACAATTACATTAGCTACTGGATCCATGTCCATAGCCTTACGATTTTTATCTAGTGAAACCGGTAAACCTTCTATTTCTCTGTTGGCTTCTGGCTCCATGGCCATAGCCACTAGATTTTTCCTGGGTGAAACCCGTAAACCCTCACAGACCTCTGGTACTATGACCATAGTCTTTTCTTTTCTGTCCTTACACTTCAAGTTCTACATAATTATTTTTATTTCGTATTTTTCTGGTTGACGTCATATAAACAACTTCATTTTCATCGTACCCATCAGTTTCATTTGTTGTTAGCCTTGCTAACCTGTTTCTCTCTTCTTGAATTTCTAATTCAAGCTGCTGCAAATACGTTAATTTGTGATCTGAATTCACTGCAAACGTTGTCTGCTTCGATCGATTATTACCATTGTTACTACTACCATTGTTATTAGATAACTGATTTTGTGGACATGAACGCATAATATGACCAAATTTTCCACACTTATGACATTTAATTTTACCCCCCGAATTTACTTCATCCCTTTTAATATTATTATTAAAATTATTATTTCTACTCTGAAAATTATTATTATTATTATTATTACAACGAAAATTCCTATCGGGGCTTCTATTTCTATTATTGCTATTATTTGAATTATTCCCCCCAAAACTAGCTTTACAAACTGACGCTACATGTCCCTTGCGCTTGAATTTCTCACAATTTAGGTCCGAAATTCTACAGTTTGATGCCACATGATTATTTCTCCCACACTTGGTACACAATTTGTCCCTTGGAGAATTATTCCTACTTTTACAATCTTTTGACATATGTCCCTTTTTATGACAATTAAAGCACTCAATATCTGACTTATTGCTACTAATTGCAAAATTATTTGACTTCTCAATGCTACTTTCAATTAAACACGTTTTGCGAGTTAATTCCTCTAAATTATCTCCTATGTGTAAACTGAGTGCATTTCTCATTGCTGACGATAACCCTGACCAAAACTGATCTTTCACTAATGCTCTAGTTGCATCATTCCAGGCTGCCCTATTGCCAAATGCTCTCTCTGCCAACATCATTATTTGATATGAAAATTCCCCAACATGCCCACCCGAATTTTGTCGCCTGTTATAAAACTGTTGTCTCAGCACTCTAGTTGCATCCCCAGGTAATATTCTGTTTTGTAACGCTAATCGCAATACATTCCATTCAACTGGATGCTCGGCTATTATAACATCGTTATATATTTCCCGCGCCATCCCTTTTAAATATAAAGGTAATCTCAAAATCATTACCGGTTCCGGGAATCCTAATGCTCTGGCTAACTGAAAATATTCGGACATAAATTCTGGAAACTCCCTTGGGTTTCCACTAAATGGTTTAATCGGAATTGTTGGGTATCTCATAAAATCTACCGCTGGTGGTTGAGCTACTGGCACATTATTATTTTGTAAATTATTCTCATTTAAATTTTGTAAATTATTTATCTCTGCCATTATTTTCTGATTTCTATTACCTGGTCTAAAATTTATTACTCTCCTATTTCTTAACTCAATGATTCAAAAAGATGTTTGTCTTTTATAGATAAAATTCTTATTCCCCCCGTAAATTATATCACGTCGGGCTCACCAAAATGTTAAGATCGAAAAACGGGGACTACAGATCTTAACACAATGACTCCAATAATTGAATTAAATAAACAGATAAATAAAAATAAATATAAATATGTTATATTTAATGTGGTTGCGCGTATAAGTTTAGATCACTGAATTAAAAACAAACTCTTTTCTCTTTTTATAAAAATGTATTTAATAATTTACAAAACGGATTTACAATTAATGTGCAAAGAATACAAGCAAACGGATTTATTAATCCCTACTGTTTACCACAGCCTGCAAGAGATCGATGGCTCCTGTGTAGCACAACGATCGCAATGTTGTAGTGAGCCGTTACACGGCCTTAACAATATCTATATACCTATTATACTATATTATATTATATTATACGATATTATATTATATATATAAATGCGCGGTCACCAGCGACTAAGGACCAAACAGAACACAATAACAGTCAATCAAAATTCGTGCGATCAGCTAATACTTCTACTTATCAATCAGGCTCTATTAATCAATCTCAGAAGAGTAAAGCAAATTCGATGCCATGTTATCATTATCAAGATAAACTGTATTCGGCTCCCAATAGTTTTAGTGTTGGCTCTCATAGACCAACACCCTCATCCATTACAATTCGCGAAATACGGAACAAATCCTAACAATAATATAAAAACCTAAATTTGTTTATTTTGCATTTATTTATTAGTAATTGACTATTTGAAATTCTTACGCGAACTTTATAAAATCGTTAAGCTTTTTAAATTATATATTTTTAAAATCTGTTTATTTTTTATCGAATGATATAATTTTGTATTTTTTGTAATTTTGTATACTTATATGTAGAAATTTTGTAAAAGATTTCCTGGCTTGTTTATATATTCAAATTAAAAATTTGGAATTTAAAATAAAACTTGCAGTGGATTAATTCAATTTATTATTTACGTTTAATTAAGCCATGAATAAAATTGGGAAAATTGCATTGAAGAATTCATCATTATTTTTGTGTGATAGGCAAGAAAAGTTTGCGGATTCAATAACCTATTTTAATGAAAGTGTTCCTGTTTCTAATCGAATGTCAAAAGCCGCTAAATTACCGGGTACCACAAATGTAACTAAAAGAGTTGGGCAAGCAAGAGGGAATGATTTTGAGGCTCCCAGGAAATACTAAAGTACGAAATCAATACTTTGTATTCGCTTTCAATTATTTAATCTCACCAGGATAATAATTTATCCCTCAAATAATTTCACTTTTTCGAAATAATTCTTCGGACAACAATTTGAATTTCTCCTTCCTCGAAAACGAATGGAATTGCAATTTTCTCAAAAATCTCCTCCAACTAAATTTTAGTTTTTCTGCCTGAACTTCTCTCGTTTGGCAATTTATAACAAACTCAACAGATCACAATTTGCACGGTGATTTTTTAATCACGTTTCTTCACAGAATTTTATGTTAGTTCTTTTTCTGAAATTTCTCCTCGAAATACTTTGTCTCTAAATTATGCGTCCCTGGTTCTCGTTTTTGAACCAGTATTTATAATAAATATTATTTATTTAATATATTAATAGTAATATTATAATTACTATTTATAGTAACAGTATAATTAAATATTACTATATACAACTTATTTCTATTTATAGTAATTACTTAATTCTATATTCTATTTTCAGTAATTCTTTATTATTTTTATTTATACCATTTCTAATTATAGTAATTTTTATTTGTTTTTACAATCGAGGCTCCAGGCCTATCCCTAACAATTATGAACGATAGTACCATGGAATTGAGATCCAGCCTATCATGGTTTGGGGTACCTTCGGGATACTCAGACTGGTGGGTATGCTGGCTTTTCAATCGCGCAGCTGATTTCGGGCCGAAATGTGGAGGCTTCTCCACGGGTCCGTCGCTGGAAGTACTTTGGTCAAACATAGGTTAGGACTAAGAATACAGGCAGATCCCTGCTCAAATTTTTTGAAGAACAATTTAAATATTATGGGAAGTGTGGATTAACTTGGAAATAAGGGCCGATCCCTGCTCAAAGTTTTTGCGAGATAGGTTAAATATTCATAAATATCAAGAAAAATACCTAGCAACCTTTATTAATAGAAAAATAAGGGCGCATCCCTGCACAAAATTTTGAAAGGAAACAATAGAAAACATCTAGAAATGAGGACCATAGCCGAATGAGATAGAAAAGTAGAAATAGAAAATGATCGATGACGTAAGACCTTCTATCGGCCGTCTAGAACCCGAAGAGAAAATACAATGGGGAGTAGTTTTAGCAATAGAGCTCACCTGCTCATTGTTTTTTCGCCTTTGTGTACAGTACCAACATGGTCGTCGCCATGGGTACACAAATGGTTTAAAGTAAAATAGTCATGGAGGTGCTTAGGAAAGAGTCGAGTGAATACCTATGATTACCCTTAACGTATTTAAAATTTAAAATGACACACCCCTAAGTAACCAACATGATTTTTGGGGGCTCAGCCGGGATTCGATTGAAATTTCTGTTGACTAATGTGAAATTCACCGGGATTTATATGTATATAATTGCGTTTGGTGGAAAACCGCGAACAAAGAATAATTGCTCTTACTCGGAAATTTTGTGAATTCTAGAACAAAAACTGAAAACTACGGAAAAAGGAATAATATCAAATTGGAAAAATTAAAAGGAATTAAAAAATTATCTTAGAAATAAAATTAATTATAAAAAATATATAATCGGAAATTCAAAATAAAAACCTATTTGGAGCTAAAATTAATTATATTAAAATAGAAATAAAGTAGAAATATTAAAAAATAGAAATATAAAATAGAAATTATGTTGGTAATAAAAGTATTTACATTAAAATGAAAAATTAGGGAGAATCTCAAAAAGCCTGAATGTCAAAAACAAAAACAAAATCAAAGTTCAGTAATTCGATGTTCCGACAATTACACCCAAATTTTTGTTATAGAACAGTACGCACTATTAATCAGTTTAATGCCAATGTTCGATAAGGAAGATACTTGTGAAACTGCATTAACCATAATTTTGATTGACATAGCGGGTTGAATTTGATTCCAATTTAGACAATTTATACAATAATTCCTGTGAGTACGACAAGATCTAAAACGACATCACCAACAAATATTAACTGTAGAACTACAAATTTTCTCAACATCAGTCAGAAAGCCACAAAGCAGATGTATTTTACGCACCATTTAACAAGCACGCCCGATGGATCCGGTTCAAGCATATGCTGGGTAGCAACTACTGATTTTCCAAGTAGCTTGATTATCGGATGAGTCACTCATCATGAGTGTTGGTGAATTTCAGAATTATAAAAGCAGTCAAGTGTAACATCCAGGCGAAAACCCATTCAACCGTGATAATTTTGGTTTGATATCTGGTGTGCACTTTGTCTGTTGTTAGGAGCTGTGTATCACGGTTGCCTGCACACATTGTATCATCTTTACCGCACTGGAGTTATCAGTAGATGGAAATTCTCTCTTGCTTGAACGCCAGATGAGTTGGAACTTATCGGGTTTGTGCTTTTCAATCGTTACATGTAACAGTAGTAACAGTATAGCGCGTGTATGTATGTGCCGGCGGTTCCAGTGTGCGAATCGTATGACATGAAATGTATGCATGCATGTTCTGTCCCGATTGGATTTGTAGTGTGTGCTCGAAAATTGGTGTGCACATTCCAAGTGAAATTTGAATGCAATGTACCTGTATTGATTTTCTACGTTCATGAAAATCAGCCAATCAGAAACGAGAGGTTTTACAGTTATTTATTTTTCGATTTTAGATTTCATTTCTTTTAGATTTGGATTTGTTTATGATGTTATTTTTGATATTTACGAATTTTCGGCAATGTCTTTTTCAAATGACACAATAATAGACGAGTGAACATAATAGATAAATAATGATGAGATGCCAAATAATGAGATGCCAAAATTAAATCTTCCAGCATTTTGTTTTCTTTATTAATTGTAATGCTAAAAAAATAGGATATTACCGTAATGACCTGATTCAATTGAAAACAAAGAGTGATAATTTCAGCGAGCAGGACGTCGCAGGGTGTTGAAAGTCACCGGATAAGGCTTGAGACTTTAGGTTAAAAACAAATTGCAAGGTTATTGGCAAAGCCAGCCAGAATCAATTAGGAAAACAAATTACGACAGTTATAGAGAGTTTAAGATCTCGAAGGTAATTGGGATGCCCACTTTTTATGCTCATTATATTCACGCCATTTCCAGCAATTATCTGCTCTCCTAGTTCGTTGAACGGAGCTCACCTTTTACTGAGAGTCACACACTTGTGTGACAGTACGAAGATTGCAAAGGAACAATTGCCAAGTGGTCTAAACTGAAATTGTTTCTTATTGCAATGAAATCATGACTACTCGCGTATGTGTGCACATACTCCTTGCCTGTGTGCAGACAGGTGCAGTCGAGTTTTTAGATTTTTTAAAATTATTATTGTTTATCGACTGCTTCTAGATTTTTGGTGGCTTTTTAAACAAGTCGAGTTTTATGGAATTGTCGATTTTCTGTTTTTTATTTGGTTTTCTGTTGCTGAACATCGTTTTATGTATGGAATTTTGATTTTAAATGGTTTAAATTAAAGAATGAGTACTGATTCAATATTGTTGACAATAAAATTAATGGTATTGCGCGTTGCAATTGTAAAGTTCTTTCTTTGTACTCACCCAGCTCAAGTTATTACCATTGAATATGAAAGATTCAGATGTTCAGAAGCTTTGTTCTAACAATCCTTCCTGGGAATGGATTTTGTTGGTATTCATGAGATGACATAACACCATAATGAAATGTGATGTGGATATTCTTACAGATTTATATAGCAATAGTCTTAGCAAGTGGTTAGACAATTAATCCCGGTATTGCTGATCTTATGGTAAAAAAACATCACCCTTGGTTGCATCAAAATATTAGAGGCTTTGAGTTCCTCAAACGTTAGTGAACTAGCCTGATGAAATATGCAAAACACTTCAAGCCAGCATATAAATAACTGGAGAAAATGTAGATAGTAGTCCTATTATAATCCCTCAAAGATCCAAAGCCAACATTGATATAAGCCACCCCAATAAATGTATCGATTGGATCTGTGCTGACACACCGGAGCACCGACAACAGTTAGCCCATACATAGAGCTTATCAATCCACACAGAGAAGGCGAGCGTCTCCCTCATGATCCTAGAGAGAGTGATAGAATCTATAACAACAGAATATTTGGCAAGCTTCAAAGCACCTTATATCACCTCTACACAACCGATCCACAATAAAATGTTCCAAGCATTCCATATTGGTGCTCTCCAAATGCGGATTATATTTATGGCAATTTATGGAATATATATAGCAATTCATGATCACACACACAAGCTTGCAAATAAATCCAATTAACAATACAAATCAATAAATAATCTCAATCGAATACCAATAATAGAAATCGATAAATATATTTGATAAAATGTCAATATAAATAACGCATCAATCCAATCAATCAATCAATATATCACAATTTGGTCGTGGTAGCAACACCAACACCATTGGATTGGGTGACGCCTGATCCGATTGGCCGTTTGCGATTATCCACATCATCCATTGATTGTTTCAATTTGTTAGAATTCTCATAGCAAACGTTTTCCTCATCGGATCCGCTACCTACGTCTTCGGAATGGTTGAGTTTGATAACTCCAGCGGTGATGCCTGATTGAGACCACCTGTAACGGCATCGAATGTATAATCAATAATTCACAGGCTAAGCAGGTTGGCAATCGATCAAAAAAAAGAGAAGGGGAGCGGTGTTGCCAATAGCAACCACATGCAATATTGCCAATAGCAACCACATGCAATATTGCCAATAGCAACCAAATGCAATATTGTCAATAGCAACCAAAAGCAACATTGCCAATAGCAACTAAAAGCAATATTGCCAAAAGCAACCAAATGCAATATTGCCAATAGTAACCACATGCGATATTGCCAATAGCAACCAATAGACACAAAGTAGCGTTGCCTTACTCTTATGCCAAATACAAATGCCCCAATCCCTCCTCGTGTCATCCATTAACATGCGGGAGGAAATAATAGATAAACTTACGCGTGCTCCAATTGCTCTTGCTCAGTGAATTCCTCATCGTCATTGGGCACAATCAGATAGGGATTGTTGCTGATTGGCCTGAACTTGTATCCAGTAATAACCATGAAAACGACAGTGGACAATTCCCGGAACAAATCGACAGTCCATGTCAGCTTGAATGAAACAGTGATGATGAGGAGATATACAATGATCCGGGTGAAATAGATGTAGCATATGATCTACACGCACACATTATCAATAATCAATTATCCATTAATGCACTCACCAAGATGTAGAAATGCCTGAACAGGCGCAGCTTCACCAGATTCTGTTCCTGTTTCCCATCGATATTTGCAGCCTCCTTCAAATGCTTGATCGACCAAATTACCGGGAACAAAATGGCGCCACAACAGATCAGATCGACCAACAGAAATATATTTCTCCATGTCAAATATCTGGCAGTGCTCTCTTCTGATTCATCGATTATAATTGTAGCGATGTTGGCAAGGATCTGAATTAGCGCCATGAATAATAAAGTAACCAATACCAATTATGTTAATCACGCGCCAATTTCTCATTGGGTATTATTGATATTATTATCGCTAATCAATATATATTATGCATATATATATATATATATATATATATATATATATATATATATATATATATATATATATATATATATATATATATATATATATATATATATATATATATATTATATATCTACAGTGTGGTCTCTCGTATCCGCCACGCTCTAATAACCGCCACATGAAAAAAATTTTATATGAGAAAATTCTGATATCCACCTGTTTCTAATAATCGCCACACTTCTCTCGTATTTTTAACATAAAATTTCTTAAATTAATTTAAATGGATGGAATTTTCATTCTTTTTGTTATAATATTATTAATTTCCTTGTTAATTGCATAATTTAAATTTAAATATTTAATTTTAACATTGTTGTTTCCATCTATTATTATTTACATTAATTTTTTTCATTTTAGCCTAAAGATGACAAAAAGAAAATGTACAAGGTTGTCGATAAAAGAGAAAATTGATGTTCTGCGATATCTAAACATGAATAAATAGATATCTGATAGTAAAGTTGCAGAGATATTTTCGATCAAGTTTAAAAAAACTATTTCTCGGCGCACAATTAATGACATTAAAAGAAATGAAAAAAATTTTTTATCAGATATAAATTCAGAATATGTAAATAATCATAAAATGCCTATCTTAAAGTATGTCCATTGACAGGCGTTTATCAGAATGGATAAATGAATTAGAGAAAGTGGGTGCAATTTTAAATGACGATTTATTGACTAATAAAGCATTAAAAATTGCCAACGATCTGAAAATAACAGAATTCAAAGCATCAAAAGGTTGGCTAAGAAAATTTAAAGCACGTCACAGTTTGAAACTCAGAAGATTACATGGAGAATCATATGGTCAGGTTTCATCTGATTATAACAATTTTCTCGATTTCCTTTCAAAAAAAAATTCCATCGAAAACAGTGTGTAAAAACATCCGAACAGGTTTTAAATTATTGAAAGATCGACTTTCAGTGCTATTCTGTGTCAACATGACTGGCACCCACAAACACCAGCCTTTAGTCATTGGAAGATTTGAGAAACCTCGTTGTTTCAAAAACTTTGATCCTTCATTTTTTGTAAATTATAAACATTCTATCAGATCCTGGATGACAGCTAAAATTTTTAACAACTGGCTTTTAGAATGGGATTTCAAATTAGGAAAAATATCTAAAAAGGTTTTATTGATAATTGACAATTGTCCTGCTCATAGAATAGACGTTGAATTAAAATCGATAGAGGTTATTTTTTTACCTCCTAATGCAACTGCTAAAATTCAACCATTGGATCAAGGTATAATTAAATCTTTTAAAACTCTGTTCTTATCTAAAAAGTTATGTGACATTATAGAAAAAGTCGAAAGTGGAGTGGACACTTTTAATGCCTATAAAAAGCTATCCATCAAAGATGCTATACTTTTTATTTATTTTTCATGGAAGGAAGTTACCGAAATGTGTATCATCAATTGTTTTAGACATGCGAATTGGTACATGTCAGAGATAAATGAAAATTCAAGTTTAGCTGAGGATTGTCATATTGAAAATTACGATGAGTTCATTTCCATAGCTAATGTAACTGATCCTATAGGGGAAGATGAGTTTCTTCAAATAGAATTTAATGAAAATGATGTCTTATTAGAAACAATAAACAATTTTGAGGAGGGTAATATTACAAGTGTCTGTGCTGATAAAGATGAGGTTGATGATTTAGCGGAAGATAAAGACACTGGTAATCCAAAAAATATCACTAAAAAAGAAGCTTATCAAGCTTTTCAAGTAATCAAAGATTTTTTCAATCAACCAGGAAAATTTGACGTTAACGGTGTTATTGGATTAAATGAAATAAGCAAGGCCTTGAAAAAGGACGAAAAATGCAATTTAAGAAATTGGGTGATTAGAAAATAAATATTGCACAGTTAACACTTATTTTTATAAAAATGTACATAATTATTTCATAACAATCACGCATTTTTTGTAAAAATAAAATACGTTATTCATAAAATCGATTGGTTTTTCCCAGATGAATAAATAAAGCAATTGATATTATTAAATAAACTTTTGAATTTTGATTCGATTTTGTTATCTCAACATTTTTAAAAATGTTTTTTTCGGATTCTAATATCCGCCACGTTTTTTCGAAGTCCAATTTTTGGCGGATGTGAGAGACTTCACTGTATATATATATATACACTAGGGTGGACTTAGTAGACTTTGGATAGTTATAAAAACTTGCTATGAGGTCAAATGAAGTACTCTGTAAAGAAAAACAATAATTTAAATAATGTCTTGAGGTTCCACAACCAACTTTAAAATGTAACCATTGATAAGAAAACGATAATGTATTTGCTATCCGGTGTTCTTTTCATTACAAGGAATTGGCAACTTTTTGCTTCCACTAATACGTTATCGTTACTTACTGTTAACTAAAAGATCATTATTAGTTCACTTTTCTACGCATTCACACGCTGCACATCCTGTTTCTAGAGTCAATTCAGACGGATTATTGCATACATATTGCATAACATTGTATTTTTTTTGAATCGCTGTATATAGTATTGTTAGTGATAAATAATTACTCCACTACGATACTTCATTATAAGAGGTAATATTATAATATTATAAATTGAAGTCATTGATGGCATTTAAATAATATGGATTTAAAATGCCTCTGGTTTTCCTTTTTAGAGTTGCAATGGCTGTAACCAGAAAGAAAGTGTCTTGTGTCATCTTTGGTGGTCCATCCGAGATGCCCGACAATCAACTACCGACTTATGCAGATGTTATGAAATTCTACAACCTGACAAAGCAGAGACTGAAATGCGAATTGAACAATAAAGATCCTTCACATCGCAACGTGGCAGAAACAGTGTCAATGAAAGTAGAACAAATATGGGACAAAGCTTCCATACCACATGTAAGCCACCGCCGTGTTCATGAAATGTTGAACGTGTACCACAAGACGTTCATGAAATTGCTGAAGCCGTATAAATCTAGGAAGGACTCAGAACCATACAGAGAGAAAATATCGCAGTTTAAAGATGAATCGATTAAACTCTTTGACATTTGCTCCTGCAAGTGCTCTTGTATGTCTCAGTGTCACTGTGAGAAGTCAAGAAAGATACCCACAATTGAACGTGACTTTCTAGAAGATCAGCGGGGTTCACGCAGTATGATAATAGCTGGAGTTGATGAGGTTGAATCCAGTAGATTACAAAAGCGGTATATCCGTAAAGAGTCGACACAGAGGCAGATGTGTACCAAATCTGCCATTGATGACATCGGTGATAAACAGTCGGATGTCTGTGACGAGATTTCTGGAATGGAAGAGGAAATGGATACCGGCGATGATGACTCTGATGACGATTGTATAAGCCAAATTAAACAACAGCGAAAATTGAATGACAAGCAGATGAGAGTTAAGCTACCGTCGTTGGCTTTAGCGTGTGATCGACATGGCGTATCCAACAGGGCGGCAGCAGGAATCGCCAGTGCTGTTCTTCAAGATGTTGGAATAATCCACGAACATGATGTTTCTAAAGTGATTGACAGAAGTAAAGTGCGTCGAGAACGTTGTAATAAGCGTGGCGCATTATGTGCCGAAGTCAGTAACACAATCACTGGGTTATATTTTGACGGCAGAAAAGACAATACAATGACCCAAATTAAAGAATGCGATGGTAAATTTCATCGGAAAATAATAACTGAAGAACATATATCGATTATAGCCGAACCAGGAGCTACATATTTCGGTCACATTACACCAACTGCAGGGTCAAGCAAAGTTATCACGGCTGAGTTGATTGCATATTTGAATAAAAGAAATGTTGACACGAGTGGCATAAAAGCAATAGGTTGTGATGGGACAGCCACTAATACGGGCATTCGAGGAGGCATCATTCGATTACTTGAAGTGACGTTACACAGACCGCTACAGTGGTTCGTATGTCAGTTGCATGCAAACGAATTACCGTTAAGACATTTGTTTCAGTATCTTGATGGACCTACCAATGGTCCAAAAGGATTTTCTGGTCCCATTGGAAAGTCATTGTTGAATTGTGAGAAGCTTCCCATCGTTGACTACATGCCGATAAACTGTGTTCTACCGTCAAGTGCAAATTCCGACGATTTAAGTACAGATCAGAAATACCTGTTCGATTTGTGTACTGCTGTAAGTGTTGGTATTTGTCCTGTCGACCATTCACTTCGCAATCCTGGTCTTATCAACCATTCGAGATGGTTAACCACGGCTAATCGCATACTACGTCTGTATGTTGCCACAAGAAGCCCGTCGGATGAACTAAAGACGCTTGCTACCTTCATCGTAACAGTTTATGCACCTACATGGTTTGAAATAAAGAATACCCCTTCGTGTAAAGACGGCGCTCGACATGTCCACAGTACGATACTGAAATCACGCTACCTCACAGACGAGCTGAAGAAAGTTGTTGACCCGGTAATTCAACGCAACGCATTCTTTAGTCATCCAGAAAATCTGTTGCTTGCGATGCTTACCGATGAAAGATCAGATATACGCGAGTTAGCTCTGCGACGCATACTGAAATCCAGAAAGCAGAAACGTACGACTTCAGTTAGATCTTTCTGCGTGCCAGTAATCAACTTTGAAGCTACTAGCTACATAGACATGATCGATTGGCAGAAAACTCCGATCACAGAGCCTCCAATCGTAGTGGACATTGACGAAGATACTTTGTTAACCATGATCCGGGAAGAAGAAACGCCAAGACTGGATTTCGCCCGCTATCCTTGTCACACCCAGGCAGTAGAGAGACATATCAAGCTAGTGACAGAAGCATCCGAAATGGTGTGTGGTCCAGAAAAACGCGACGGATTCATTAGAGCACGCTTGGAATCGAGATCGAAAATGCCAAAACTGGACACCAAAGCCCAACATCATTTGTAGTTATAAAAACATGTTAGACAGTTTGCATGTGGTTTCCCTTCACAGATATGGTTCTTATTACTTGTAATGTTATGTACAGACTGTTAAAAAGTTAAACCATAACATAAATATGTTACTTATAAAAAAATGTTTTTTTTAAAGATTATTGCTTTTTTATCGAAATATGCATATACTTTAGGTCAATTGTGGAACCTCAAGATATGCTTTAAATTGTCTAATTGTTTGCCACATTACTAATTGCATGTGTTACCAAGTTTTTATAGCTATCCAAACAAGATATTAAGAAAAAAAATTTTCACTCCACCCTAATATACACCTAATTCTGTTTTTACGCGATTCAAAAAAATTATTTCGTTCTGTTTTTACGCGATTTGATTTGATTTAACGCGATTAAAAAATATGTTTAATGATATATTTTGCCACTTTTTGTTTTACTAAAATGAATTTTTTGTATATCTTTTTTTACGCGATTTTTTTTTACGCGTATTTTCGGGGAACGTATCTATCGCGTAAAAACAGAATTAGGTGTATGTATATATATATATATATATATATATATATATATATATAAATAAAAATAATAAATAATAACAAGAAATAATAATAACAACATCAATCAATAAAGATAAACCTGAAGAGGAATAATGATAATGAATATCTTCTTCTCCTTGCCACTGAGCATGTGCTTAATGAAAGCCCAGCCAGCACCAATGAGAATGATGGTGGTGAATAATAAGGCACCCTTGAGGCTGAATGGTGAAGGAGAGACAAAATGATAATATAAAATGAGAATGGAGCATTACAGATGAGTGATGTAATACATGATGGCCCATCCTTGCTCCTGCACGCCGTACCGCCCGATCTCATAGTAATTGATCTAAAGCAAACATTAAGACTCATTAGAAAGAAATGAGCGAGTAGAATACCGCATGGAAAAACAGAGTGAGTGCCTTCATTATCAGCAGGACCAGCATGAGATAATGAATCTTGTAGACGAGGTGCCTAAATAATCAATAGCTATGTCAAGGGGTGCATGGCAAAATGATAACAATCGCACTTGGAGGTACGCAACGTTATTGCCCATGTCATAGCTAGGATCAGATACAGCGAGCACATGATGAAGAATAATAATGGCAATGGTTGATCGCCAGCACTTAGGAAACTGTTCCAGTTCTTCTCGATCAATTCCAGCTGAATCAGGTGGTGATTATAACATAGTAATATAAGGGTGCACCGGGGAACGCTAGAGCAAACCCGGGTACACTGAAATGCAATAGGGGACGCTAGATGCACACCAGGGTACACTGGAGAACAACAACGTTAATGTTAATTCTGGTGAGAAGAAGCACAATGTTGGCTATATATGGTGGCTATATATAGGGATATATTGGCTATATATCCCTATATATATGGGATAAGTGAGTATTTACTGACAATTATCATACAATTACCAATATATACTCACGGGTCCCTGGCTGGTACACAATCATCACTAAACAGTTACACTTACCGATAAATTGATAGCTGGATGAACTTTGTGTGGATCTGATGCGCAATGATGGAAATACAAATCTATATCGCCTTCCTCATCGATTGTAGGGAAAATGATGGTCAGCTGAAATGATGAAATGTTATTTATGAAGCAAATGGCAAATAACTGATCATATATATATATATATATATATATATATATATATATATATATATATATATATATATATATATATATATATATATATATATATATATAATGATAATAGCAATACCTTCATTGGTAGGCCAGAGTAATGAATGGCAACAGCATCTAGATGGCAATAAAAGGGATTATTAATATAAATATTATAGAGAGAGAGGGGGGAATAATAATAAATCAAATGATTACTATGCAAACGATTAAATAAATGTTTCATAGAGCCCGTGAAATGCCTGCCCAATTGCTTCCTCATTATCATGAGGATGACCTTGAGATCTGATTGGATATTGACGTTGCTGTCAATATTTGTGAACTGATTCTGACGGGTCACATGACGGATTGCATTGACTTCAACCGCATTTATCATCATTGAATTCCCGTGTTGCTAATTAATAAATCCTATTGAAACTCATCAATAACAAATATCAACACCTCGACAAATTTTTCGACAATTTCACTCGCGTTCCTCTTTCCAATGAACGTGCTGAACAGTTTGATGAGATTCGCTGAGAACTTATCTTTGGTATCAGGAAGCATTGTGAAATTGAACTTGTTCGGTGATATGGTGTAATTGCTCTCGTTACCAATGCTTACGTTATCATAGATCAATACTCCAGCTAACCTTGGGCCGACATTGTTAATGGTCATGCTGAATGTCAGATAGCAATGTGATCAGTTACATTATATACTTCCAGCAAGTTTTATTATCATATCCGTTACTTATGTGCGCTGCGAGGGGGCAGGAGGGGGAGGGGGGTGGGGCTATATCATTATCTATACTACTGATTATATGCTGAGCAATATAATCAATGGACTAGCGATCTCGATGCTGCAGAATTCCCAAGAATATCACGATGTAATCAATATTGTAGAGCTTTAAGGTAATTAGTAAAGATTTTTAATTTAATTTTAATAAAATATAAAAATAGCAAAAGAGATGACATCAATTGATACGAGATAACCAATCCAATTGCTCGCTTGATGCATGTTTGTGCCATAGTTGCAATGTGCATGATAGTGTGCAGTAGTACATACATGCAGAATCCTTAGCATTAATATTGCTCTCGCGCCGTAACGCGAGATTATCGCTAAACTCTTTGGACATTCTTAGCCTCCGTCACAGACCACGTCCTCCCTTCAATTACCGAACCTCAATATACAATACACCCTTTCCAATCTATTTCATAATAATAATAATAATCGATTCACTTACATTTTTGCAGTTTGATTAAATTTTATGACAATAGCTGACAAACTCTTTAATTCCTTTTTATCCAGCATGCATTTCCCAGTAGAACTCTCCTTCAAATATAAACTTATGTCAATCTTCACCAAATTATATTTAAATTACCACATATGAAGAAATGCTACTAGTAGATGATATATCCAATGAAAATCCAAACTAATGATAACCCGTTCAACTTATTGTAATAAAAAATTATCTAACTATCGATTGCTCTACTGGATTCACATTGAGCTTTGTTAAATTTAGAAATAAATATCCATTCGAGAAATACCCGAAATGGCTTAGTAAAATAGATTGACGTTTGTCATTCTAAAACTACTTATTAAAGCATCATTAATAACCAAAAAAACCTTTATTTTAATATCATGATTTCTACAATGAATATATCTAATATCAATGAATGATAAAAGAAGTAAAAATTTTAAAGCGTCACACTTAAACATTTTATTGATTTTAAAAAGTTTATCTATATTTTTACATTCGTTAATTATTAAAACACAAATTATAATACGTAACAACAATCGTATATTAATTTTCAAATATAAATAAAATTGATCTTTTTCACTGAATTTAAAAGTAATGATTCTCAAATATATTTTAATTTATTATAAATATTAACATTATTGTACTTAGACAAAGTTTTCTATTCTATTTGAACTTTACTTCTATTTCAATAGAAATTTACATATTTCTTTTAAATAAATTCTAAAGGTGAACTTAATATATAAAATTTATTCTAACTATTTTCAAGTTTACTCATTATTGTTTTAATATATTTTAATTATTTTTTTAATAATTTTAAGTTTTTCTAGGTTCTTTAATAATTTTATAATGAATGATGATGCAATGGAAGAACGTAGAATTTGGAAAATTAATTGTCCACTCATGTACAATTTAGCACATTTTGATACATTAGATTGGCCTAGTTTAACATGTCAATGGTTGCCGTTTGAAGAGAAGTGAATATTAATTTCTTAATAAATTTATGACGTACTTTAGACGTGAAGATCATACGATTTATAAAATTTTGCTTGGCACACATGCGGACGAAGAAGAAAATAAGCTTATTTATGCTGATTATATTATATCCAAATCAAATGAAGGCGATTCTAGTAAAATGAATGGTATGGTAAATTAATTCATAATACCATTTAAGACATATTTATCAATCAGGTGCTGATAGTAAAGCGCGTTTACCCTTGAATGGTAAATTAGTAATAACGAAAACAGTTAATCATAAAGGAGATGTGAATCGAGCTCGTTACATGCCTCAGAACTCGTCAATTATTGCTACTAGATCATCGGAAAATGATTCGTTCATTTACAGTGACGGAAATTGTGTATTGACTTTATCCGGCCATTCAGATGAAGGCTATGGAATCTCATGGAATCCACAAGTTGAAGGTCGATTATTGACTTGCGCATATGACCAGGTTGGATAATGTTAGGGAGATGTGATTGATAATTATGGCCAGGTTCCAGGTGCCCCCTCCCTACTGATTGATAATTATGACCAGGTTCCTGGTGCCCCCCCCCCCACTCACCTCACCACCGATTGATTGCCCGCTTATTAATTGATTCACCATTCAGACAGTGTGCGCATTTGACATCAGCCAATCAGCACGCGGCACTCTCAATCCTACAAGAACGATTAAAGGACACCAGGACAAAGTCGAGGATGTCTGTTGGCATCCAGCAGAAGCGAGTATATTCGGATCAGTTGGTGATGATCAGCGGCTGTTGATCTGGGATTACCGGAAGGAAGCCAACAGCCCTAGCAACGGGCCTGTCCAACAGGTAGTAGCACACGCAGGTGATGCCAATTGTCTCAGTTGGCATCCTATCACAAGCTACCTGTTGCTAACCGGTGGTGCCGATGGACTCGTACATCTCTGGGACCAGCGGAAACTAGTTAGCCCCCTCCATGTGTTTGAGAGCGAGTCCAGTGTGTACCGAGTTGCTTGGTCACCGCTCCAGGAGACGCTATTCCTTTCAGCGGGCCTCCAGCATAAGATCCATATCTGGGATGTAGATAAGATCGGTGATGACGTGCTGTCATATGATGAGGAGGACCGTTACCCTGCTGAACTAGTCATGATACATTCAGGACATACTGACGCCGTCACTGACATCGATTGGCATCCGTATCTCAAGGCAACAGTTGCATCAGTAGCAGAGGACAACATGGTGAATGTGTGGCAAATTGTATGAGTCATTTTCACAGCTCTCCTTATTAGTATTATTCAATAATCATTCGTTTTCTAGAGGCATTCAATATTCGCTGATGATTAATCGGTGTCCTGTTCCTGCATTTAGATTTTGTGAATAAATCCCTCTTTGTGTTTTATTGATTTGTCATTGATCTATTTATTGGTTTCTGGGTGATTGTGATTAGTTTATTGATTTCTGAATGATTGATCTATTTATTGATTTCTGTTTGATTGTCATTGATCTATTTATTGATTTCTGGGTGATTGCGATTGATCTTTATAGCTTTCTGGATGATTGATCTACTTGTTGATTTATTGGTGATTGATCTATTTATTGATTTCTGAGTGATTGTGATTAGTTTATTGATTTCTGAATGATTGATCTATTTATTGATTTCTGTTTGATTGTCATTGATCTATTTATTGATTTCTGGGTGATTGCGATTGATCTTTATAGCTTTCTGGATGATTGATCTACTTGTTGATTTATTGGTGATTGATCTATTTATTGATTTCTGGGTGATTGATGTATTTATTGATTTCTGGGTGATTGTGATTGATCTATTTATTGATTTTTTATTGATTGCCATTAATGTGTATTGATTTTTCTGGTTTCTATTGGCTATTGATTGATACGTTTATATTGATTTTCGCTTAATTTTTATCTATTAATTTTCGATCCAATATATGATCTTATTAGATCTTTTTTGTCTTAATTATTAGAAGGTGTCATTCAAACATCTCTTTTGAGATATATCTACAGTTTCACCGTTGTTATCTGCTAACAACATACGAAATTATTTAATATCAGACATTATTGCACTCACTAATATTTGCCCATTCATTCGACAATTTTCACGAGCTCGAATATTGGAATGAATGTGGCATTGCACTTTTTACGTGAAGTAATAAATCACACTAAAATAAAAATTTTTATTGGTTTGATATTTGTGTTCATTATTGTTGATTCAGTATTTATAATGATGCAGTGTCCTGGCAAGTTTCATAGATATTTGATTGTGTTGCATATTCCATACTTGGAATAAACTTTCATAACAATATGAGTACTAGATAGGCATCTGTAAGAATTCACAAATTGAGCCGCATCTGTCGGAAATCCTTGATTTTTATCTAGTCAAAGCGTGTGAATTGAAGAGAAAAATTATATTAATCATAGCCATGATGCAGACAAATTATAATTTTGTTATTTACAGCAGACCGAATGTAAATTGTTTCATAAAATAAAGATCGCGAAACTGGAATTCTACTGGGTATTTATTAACCAATGAAAATTGCTCTAATATGGCATTCAGGTTGCGCTTACGACTCGGCTTGTCTTACTCGAGAACTTATTATTTTTAAATTTGCAGAGAAATCACAGCAAAATCCTGTTGGGACTTTCGTTTCCAAGACGTGTTCAACGGAACTCAGTCAAGTCAGTCTCTGACAAACTATATTCTATACAACGAAATTCTGGATGGCTGAATTTGTCAGTATGCTTGGAAATATGTGGTCATATCCGTTCAGGTATTTTATATAGTTATTGTTGCTGTTATTATTTGTTGGTACAAATCATGTTATAGATATTACTCTCATACAGTAATGTCTAATATCATAGTATATATATATATATATATATATATATATATATTATATATATATATATATATATATATATATATATATATATATATATATATATATATATATATAAATAATACTTACATATAGTACAACTGTAATGTGAGAATATTGCAACCCCTCTCAATATTTCTCACATATGATCCTTCAATAAGATCTAATAATTTATCATTCCTTGGAAAATTGCAAACTTCATTAGATCTCTTAACGATATCTTCAATAAATAGTATTACTGCATTATTCAATATGTTTTCATTTGCTATTGGAGGGACACCGGAACCTTTCAAAAATTATTCAAGGACACTAAATAAGTGTGAATCACCCCACATATATTTAGTGTTGCATCAGCTGAAGCTTGGGGTTTCACTTAATGCATAGAATATAATTGTTGACAAGAATATTAAGTGAAAACAATAATATGAAACCGCAACAAGATTACGAGTCGTAAATATAAAGGGAAAATTAAGGGAATGGTTGGAAATTGTCTTACTGCTATTCTGTTTAACGCAACCAGCACATTTTTAGTGAAAATACTTTCTTGTTACATTTATTATCCTCCCTATTATCTGCAGAGAGACTCACGGCAAATGCGGAAATGGGATAGGGAGAGATAGAGACAGAGAGAGAAAAAGAGAGAGAGCGAGAGAGGGAGAGGGAGCGAGAAAGAGATAGAGAGGAGACAGGTGATGTACCGCATTAATTATCGGAATTGCAATAACATCATCGAGTGTTAATGTCCGAATATAAATAACGAATGAAATTGAAATTTCAACAGAATTATAGTGACCTCGCTCTGATTTCATTAAACATGTCTGGATCAGTCTTATCAGGAAGAATAATACAAGAATTAAATTCATTACGCCTCTCAGCATTGCGGGATCGTGACTACTGAACTGATCGGATTTGCTTATACTAATTGCTAACACTAGAAACAAGAAATTAGATCGTTCCTCTCCAATTAATTATCCCAGTTTCGATGGGACTTATCAGCCCAGATCAGATTCATTTTCTTTATTTATTTATTCGTAATTATTCCAATAATAATAATAAATTATTTCTTTTCTCACTTCCTATTACTCTTATCATTATTTATTATTGTCAATTATTATTTATTTATTATTATCAATTATTATTATTAACTATTATTATTTATTATAATCAATCATTATTATTTATTATAATCAATTATTATTATTTATTTTAATCAATTATAATCATTACTTGATGTGAAAAAGGCCTAAATTATCATTAATTTGTTTTTATTTTATCATTACTATATATATTTTTCTAATAATTGTTAATGTTATGGGGAGCTACCCACACAGCAAGCGAATAATCGGAAAGATAGATGAATTGTAAAGTGCAACATAGTATAAAATTTTATTCCAATTAACAGCTTCGATAATAAAATTTACATAGTAAGTTGTTCACTGAATTGGCTTTTTCGCTGTTGCTGCTGAATTTGTTATTTACTGTTAAATCTGAAAATGGTGGAATTTTGTCTGTTGCTGCTATATATCATCAAACAAATTACACTGGAATCAAATTTAATATGTAATCTAATATTAAATTTAATATAAAGAAAAAGAGTGTTTCAGCAGGCACTACAGTTAATAATGAAACACTGGAATTAATTTTTTTCAAATGAAAAATATTAGTATTTATACACAATAAAATTACTAGAATATAAA
>CAUHTR010005009.1:0-31536 GCA_959609185.1 Schmidtea polychroa | reverse complement strand
CCAATTTCACCACTGATTATTTTATCCATTGAATTAAAAGGAGAGTTTGAAGACTATAAATCAGTAATATATCGATGTCTGTTAATACTCGCGAATTTCCGGCACTGCCTTTTTAAGTGAATTTAAAATTTTACTTAAAAATTCACTTGAATGAGGGAGTGCCGAAAATTCGTGAGTATTAACAAACATCGATACATTACTGATTTATAGTCTTCAAACTCTCTTTTTAATTCTACATATATATATATATATATATATATATATATATATATATATATATATATTATATATATATATATATATATATATATATATATATATACTATCCTGACAATAGGAGCGTTATATACATTTGGTTACATACAGGCAAGGGAGAGTAATACTTGCGCATAAATTCAATCGCTCATGAAGGAAAAAAAAGAAAAAGTGTTACTGTTCCAAATAAGAAGAACAAAAAAGAATGAAAAATAGAATGATAAAAGGTGAAACTCGAAAGGATAAAAAAGATTAACCGATGAGGGAAAAACTAAAATTAAAAAGTGAAGAGAAAAGCAAAGATATTAGAAAGTGAGAAAGCTATTTTTGACAACCAAGAAACTGAATGGTTTTGATATATTATAAATGACTACATTACTGTGTAATTATTGGTTATCAGTGATTTTCTTCATTAGTTCACCAATTTAAAGGACCACCTGAGAATTGTGAACGGATAACTGAATCATTTCTATTAAGCACAACTGAACGGATTAGAGCAGGGTTTCCCAAACTATGTTCGCGGATCCAAAATTAGTGTTCCGCGGAGCCTAAATAGATATTTCGCAAAGGTTTTGAGTAAATCTAGAAAATTCTATTTCATAATGAAAGACGAGCGACGGTTAAACCTAAGTTTTATGACGTCAAGAGCAGGCGAAGATTTTTAGTACCTAGAGCAGGGGTCTCAAACTCAAACTGGCCTGTGGGCCGCATTAGACTAATATCATGAGCCGGCGGGCCGCAACATAATTTTTTTGAAAATAAATACTCGAGAATGTATTAAAATTGAAACTTATTAGAAATAGGAAAAAAAAACATTATTATTAACAAAGCGTCAAATATATTATTTTTATTTCTGGCTACTTAGTTGGCAACGTTTAGCCACCGCAAGAGCATCAATATTAGGATATGGCTAGTCTTAGTGTTGCTTGTAAATGTTCGTCACTTAACTTTGTTCTTGTTGAAGATTTGTTGAATTTCATCAATGAAAAAAGTTGTTCACAACAATAGGTGCTTCCATACATTGCAAATATCTTTACTGCTTTAGAATGCAGTCTTGGTAATCTTTTTTGTTGGTGATATGAATAAAACTCAAGAATTCCAACAGCAGAGTACTTTTGTTTTAAAATATAATCACACTGAAGCTCCACTAATTCCATCTGAATTTCCTCTGTCACGGATTCAACATCAACAGCAAATGGTGTTGAAAAAAGTTGGAACTGCGGTTCAAGCATTTAAAATCTTTAAAATTTAAAGTCTCCGCGGGCCGCGGGCCACGTATTTGAGACCCCTGACCTAGATGTTGGGTACAGCAATAAAAGTCTTTAACAAGTGCCAATATTTTTTAATGAGGGAGAAAGACTATATCTCATCCTGTGCGCATGAAAGAGATGTGATATATGCGATTGTTTTTACCTGATTCGCTGAAGTCTTGTTATTATGATCTTGGGTGCGCGAGAGAACAGTTTAGGTTTTTGTGTTTACACATCGCGCGGAAGCCAGTTCAACCGACCGCAATCATCCCAAAGACGTTCACTACACCATTCGAAGGCGGTTGTTGAATAAAGTTGTTGACTTAAGGTATATGAATTATGACAAATGTGTCGTCAACCTAAACTTTTATGCTATTATGAATTACCCAACCTAAAAAATAAGCATAGTATTCCGCCAAAATTGTCGGATTTGCCAGGTGTTCCGTCGCTTAAAAGGTTTGGTAAACCCTGGATTAGAGTAATGAGATATAAACTTGCTTGATAGGATCTCTTCATAAAACACTACATCTAGAAGCTCTTTCTGATTGCATGTTTATTGCATTTAGTCTTATATTAAATATGCTGAAGAAAAGTTGAATAGAAAATGAAATGAGTAAAATTCTTTTCAACTATTTACTATATTTAGTAAATCAATAGGAAATAAAAGATGATAAAAATATACATTCAATAATGAAAATGTAAAATGTAAAACTTATTAATGATTTTTATGGAATGTCTAGAACAATAACATTATTCTTGTTTTAATGTTATCAAACAATAAATAGTACTTTATTTACAATTATTTGCGTTCTTTTACGCTCTTTGTCTTTTGAAAACAAAATTACTTAAATTAACAATGCACTCAATTTACTAGCTGAACTATTTAAAAACATTTAAAACACGCGTTTTGCACTTATATATATATATATATATATAATATTTTTATAAAATTTTAAAATTACTAAATATTCGATATTGAACAAATTGTAAAACGCAATACTAAAATAACTAAGAAACCTGATAGAGCAAAAGTAATTAATTGAAAATAATGTCTAGAAATTTAACTTAAAAATATTAAAAAATTTATTTATTTGTTTGTTTGAAATGCTATGTTGTTTTATTCGTGACTATAAACACATAAATATTTGATAGTTTTTTCTTAAGCCAAACAATGCGTTTTTTGTCATATCTAAATTTTTATTTGAAAACAATAATTAAAATAATTAATAACAAATGTTTCACTGTTAACTTTACATTATATGAAATAGAAATTCACGTTAACAATTTGTTTTGTTATATTGATGAAAATTAATTTAGAATTTTCATCAAAACATTTTTTCCTGAAACAATAAAAACTGCATTTCAAATTCAAAATAAAACAAAATGACGCCTGCCAATAGTTTGATTAATTAAATTTTTCTTTTCACTTGAAGTTCGAATATATATAAATTAAAAGCAAATTATCCATGCTTATATATAATAAAACTGAACATCTTTTATTTTAATAAAAAGATCGTTGACATTTTTATTTCATTTAATTATTCTATCTATTTTATCCGCACATTTCAATTATTTTAATCTCTACAATTTGATCTAATAATCATTTATAAATTATTATTTTTATATTTTACATCTTATTATAATTTTTATATATACAGTGGGCAACATTAATTGGGATGAGCAGTAATTTTAACATAATCTTATCATAGGCATTATGATGATACAATTCTCCTGCGAGTTTCTATTCTCTCCATTATTCTGCAAGCAGAGATAACCAATTTTAAATATTGTGGTTGTATAGGCTTTTCAGTTTACGAAATATCATGCGCATTGTGATGAAAATTAAAAGTCTAACCATGTCATATTTGAAATAAAGCATGAATATTTTGTCAAAGTTTATCTTCAGATTGGCCATATTTAAGTCCCGCGCATTAAAAAAAACAGATACCCCCTTTTTATCTCAATTTTTTTATCTCTTTTCGAATCATGACGCTCTGTTTTAAACGTTTTAAATGCTATTTGACAAAAAAGTGTCAGTTCTAAATAAAATAAAACATCAACTGTATATAGAATAATATCACCAACAAAGTTGACTAAGCGTCACTAAATATATTTCTTGGACATGGTGAATCAATTTGTTTATAGTATGCAATTCAGTACCATCTTGTATCAAAGAATCATGTCCTGAATTTGCAATAAACAACAATAAAATCTCAAAATAACCTCTAACCAAACAAATGGTTTAAAATTAAACAAAACCTATAGATGTTTATAAATTTCTTTTAAAGTCAAATATTTTTTATAATTATCAGTTTTAATAATTAGCTTTCATTTGAACTTTAACCCGAGTGGAAAGTTCAAAGAGTTCAAAATTATAAAAAAAAAGAAAATTCATTATTATTAAAAATGCTTAAATATGAAACAATAGAGAAAATGAAATATTCAGGAAGTTTTAGAAAATGGCTTAAGCAGAATTATTTTCTTAAAATTCCTAATGTGGACTAGAAGAGGATCTCGTGCTAGATGACCAATTCAGAAAGCCGCTCAAATATTACATCGAATAAAAATAATATATAAAAATAAAAAGAACTGATTAAAACACTGCCGTTATAGCGGATATAACTAAATTATAAAGGATGATTACATATATAAATAAGAATATTCTTAACGCAGTTTTTATTAGAAATAATTGCTATTGTAAATGAAAAATGATTAATAAATGAACCTATATTTATTCAATGGATTTATCAAACTTTTATAGAGCATCATAGACCATACAAGGTATTTGTTCCTGTCTAGATTAAACCTTGAGATTGTCCAGTTACATCAAAGAATCTAAAAACTCCGCAAATAGGCAGCATATAATATTCAAATTATTCCAAATACTTTTTAAATTTTAATTAAAATATTTTAAAGATTGATTATATAATTGTGTCAAATAATTAAAAACGCTTTTAGGGTTTCTTAAATTTACATTCTCTAATAAATAAGTTTAAAAATATATACGTAATTAAAGAAAATTCATTTATTCATTTTGAAAGAAATTTGCATAATCACTAACATGTTTTTGTAAATATACCATTAACAAATTTTATCAAAAATATGATATTCAAAAAAACAATATGCAAATTAATAATAATTCAGAATTCATAGCTGAATTAGCTTTCAAATAAAACTAGTATAGTTTTTAATTCAGAATATTATTTCCAGTCTTTGGCCAACATATGAAAGCATTCAAAAAATGAAAAAACGCCACTCGTACATTATTTATACAATATATTTTGACAGCTTCACTATCATAATCAGGTAGAAACGAAAAACTAAAGATTTTAAATTGCTTATTCGACCAAAAATATTAGAAAAATTTAAAAAATATATACTTTTATTAATTTTTAGACCTATTTTGTTTAAAAACAATTTTTATTTTTAAACACTGTCAAAATTAAAGAATCAATTATTTTAAATTTAGCAAACATTTTTTATTAAATTTTATATTTCTTTACATTCTTAAATAACATCAATTTACATTCACATCATTTTGCGTATTTGTTTTTCATTTACCACTTCAAAATTGGCAATACAAACAAACAAATTATTTTTTGAGTACAAACCACTCTTTAATTTTGTTTTGTTTTTTTTTAATATTTAAATCAGTACTGTTTATGTTTATGAAATATTGACTTTCACTTTTCACTTATTCGCGAAATTAATTAATAATTGAAAATTTTACTCGTTAAAAAATTTATTTTTAATTTATATTTAGCATTTCATTTTAAGTCAACCACGTAAATCCAAAAGGAAATATAATAAAAATTCATTTATAGAAATATATTTACATTAAATGATTTTTTAACAAATCTGTGGTTTTTCTTTAATCCCAATATTTTTTCTCAGTAAAGTGACTAGAAATCCTTTTACTTAAAAACGAGAAATTTTCGATTAATTGGCATTTTCTAGAATTCTTTTAAGATTTAATTTATTTTGATTAAATTTTTGTTACATATAAAGAATAAAATAAAATTCATCTAAAGTCGTATTGAAAATAAATGAAATTCTTGAAAATTCTGCAATATTCAGATTTTGAAACAATTAAAATATCCAGTCTTCTTTCTAGCAAAAATACAAATTGGATATTTTCTGATAAAATCAAAATTCTTATTTCAATAAACATTTTAGTATTTGAATACAATATTTCACAATTTTTTAAATAAAATATTTAATAATATATTATAATAAATAAAGTTACGATTTTCCAACAAAACAAAGGTCAAATATTTAACAATTCTTTTAATATATTCACTTAATGTTATTCGATAAAAAACGAAATAAATATTTCATTTATCCTCTTTTTCAAAATCTCCGAAATTGACTCAGTTAGTGGTGCTCTAAATGTAATATCACGTCTTAAATTTCCTTGTGGTTTTTGACTTTGATTAAAATCAAAATCAGGACCCAATAAAAATGCTAAGAATGGATACTTATTTTTAAAGTCAGTCATACTGGTTCATAATTATTATTCTTATTAAGGAAACCCATGTTTTTAATTTTTGACTGCATATAACTTGTAATACAATTATTTTTCACGATAATCACTTCATTTACTTAAAGTTATTGATTTTACATTATTTCTTTTATTTCTTTGAAATGTAATTGTCTATCACCAAAGATTTATTCCTTTTAAAAAGAAGAAGATCCAATAGGTAATGAAAATTCGACAACTTCCTTGGTTCTCAAAATATAAATTGCATATCTTGAACTAAGTCCAATTTGATGACCCGCTAAAACTGACGGGTCAACTTGAACTCTTCTAACCATTAATTTTGCATCTAATAATTCTATTTTAGGTTCGAGTTTTGTATATGTTAAACTATGTGATGGAATTGATCTCGTCATTTTAATTTGGACATTAACACCAGGTAATAAATATTTTATTTGATACATAAAATCAAATTGTAATGGTGATCATAATGAAAATGATTTAGATTTTCCAATCCATGTTTTTCTTATATTATCATCTTTCCTGTACCCCATATCTTCTAAACATGTACATTTTGTATCATGATTATAATATATTATTGTTTCAATTAATGCTTTATGAGCAAATGTAATATTTTTTCCTTCAACTTTAAAAGAATTAAAAATGAATTAATTAGCTTCTTTAAAAACAGTTTAGAAAAGAAAATTGTTTGCAGTTACATCAGAATCATTAGAAATATTTTCACCTACATTATTTACAATTTTCAACTGAAAAAAAAGTATAGTATCATTCAAATTTAAATATTGAATTGAAGAGATACCAACATCAGTAATTGAATTCAATGGTGGCTAATTATCTTCAAATGAACCATGTTTGATTACTACTTGAGGTGATGTTACATATATAATATATCAAAAATATATAATTCAGATTTTTACGCTTATCATTTTTCAAATATGGCTCCATAGCTTTTCATTCTATTTTTTGTATGTTTCTTGAAAGTTTTTCTGCATTTAATCATTCTATCTTTTAGTTCATTCTATTGTTTATTAAAAACACCAGATACTTTAATAATTAAGGTAGGTAAATATTGAATTACATTAGGTAGTGATTCTCTAATTTCAGATAAAGCATTTGATTTTAAAACAAATAGAATTTTGGAATTGTTATTTATAATATCATTTGCAGTTTTAATACCAAAATTCCCTATCCGTTTAAGAATTGGTAAAGTAAATTGACCTATTGTTTTAACCAAACTGTTTCATATTGTTTACAAACAAAATATGCTAAATCTCCACCAGGTTGACTAATACTATAAAGTTTACAATATCAGGATTATTCATTTATTTTACGAAAATGTAGTGTCAAATGTGTTTTGTTGTCTTTAGAAAATTTAATTAATTTTCCAATATCGTTACGAATATTAATTTCAATGTTATTTATAGGTGACTATGAAATGTGAAGGTACACTGGGTTTTTTATTTCTAACCCTGTTCATATTTTTTAATCCATATCGATTTTAATAGAGGAACTATTACATTATTAATATTTATTGGTTCAATGATATTTGAGTAAATAAACATTTGTTGATAAATTAGGAATATGTTTGGAATATATAAAGGTTTGGTTCTTTAATCCCAAATATTATGCTAATTTTTAACATTTAATATTTTTCGAATATGAATCGCGATACTTTGTTCTTCTTAAGATGTCTTAAGAAATTTAATAAGACTCATAGAATTTGAATAAGCTACTGACAAACTAATCAGTAAACTAACTTAATAAGATTTTTGATATTACTATTCAAACCATTTTATTCTTGAATTAGATATTCATGTAATACATTTCGAAAAATTGCATGTATTTAAAATTTTAAATAAGTGTCATGCAAATGATATGAAAAAAAGCATGAGGAAAATGTTACATTTATAAAATATAGAAACTAACATATTAGAAATAGTAATAGTACTGATACGACTGTGTATTTCGGTGTGCTAGTAAATCATAAGTGTGAATGATAATTATGTGTGTGTGTGTTGATTTGCGGTTAGTATTAAAAAGTTATTAGTTAAAACCTATGTATATAATTATCACAGGTCCAAGGGCCAAAGGTCAATTATTATATACATGATATTAAATGCTAATTAATTAAACAAATCAATTCATTTTATTCTAAATTTACTTTAATTAAGCTTATATATTTTTGGTACAATTTTGTGTACGGACATTTTGACTTATCATCTTTTCAAATATAAAGTTATAAAGTTTGTTTTTATTTTTATTCTTAATTTAATTTAATTTCTTTAATGACCAAAATGTCTACAGAAAAAAATTATAAATTCCAAATCATAAATTGTATTTCTACTTTTCATAGAAATATTAATATAATCTTTTACTAAATATAAAAAATTATTTTTTTTATCTTCGCGACATTTTAATATAATTTTTGAATTTCTTCAGATAAACTTGCGAAGAAAAAAACCAATTAAGAATAATTTGGTTGTTTTAAACATGTGACTCCTCTAACTGAGCCAAATAAATTTGTATAACTAGGAATATGATAAATAAAATGGATTTGACGGCTTTGACATTTTCAAATTGGGTTTAATGAAAAAATCACTTACAATTGTTATTTCACATTACTAACAATATTTCACTAATTTATCTCTTTAGTTTAGTCATTTTTATTCTTACATCTATTAAATGTAATTTAATAGATAAACACAAATGTTTACTAACATATATATTTTAATAGAATTATAAATGTTATCATTTATCAATGTCAAACAAAAAGGATGCTTCTGTAAAGACCCTTTCAAAGTTATTAGTTTCACTCTATCAAGGATTTACGGAAACTTTGCTCACAAAGATATATGAAGTTAATTTGAAATGCTTTCATGATAAAATTACATTTAGGTTTATTTCTGGTTATTATCATTGCATTTGACTTATAAGTACTTTCACGGTAAGTTATTTAAAATATTTTGTATTTGTGTTTTTACTCTATTTACATCTGAATCATTTTAGTTATTTTATTCCTATTTTAACCAATTACTTTTAAATAATGTTCATTATGTTTCTACCTTTCTCATTCATATATTCTCACACATTATATTTTTACTTTTACTTTTACTCTTTCAAAATAATCTGTTATTTATATATTAAATTATCTATAAACATGATAAGCTAATTAATTTAATTAATTAATTAATTTTATTCTAAATTTACTTTAATGAATAATAATACAATAATTATAGACTTTGATTGTTTTATTAATAAAAATTAATTAACACAAATAGAAATAAAAGAAAATGGTAAATTGCGTTTCCAAGTGATTGATGTTGAAGTTTTAAAATTAAAATGTCAAATTATTAATTGAATTCAGTTAAATAATTTAATCATAAAACACATTCTTTTATTTATTTTCAATTTTTCACTAAATTGAATTCAGGAACACTCTAAAAAACAATTTTAATTAAAAAATAATAGAAAAAAGTAATAATTATTTTATAAAATTTAGTAACATTTTTTCCAAAGTTAATTAAATATAAACTATTTATAAATGAATAGTTTTTCATTAAATAATAAGTACCTGAATATTTAACTTGCGATTGAATAATTTCATTTTCTTGAAACAATATTTGTCTAAAAAATATAAAATTTAAAATACATACACATGTATATTTTTTTATTTATAATCAATAAATAAATAAACAAATAAATAAAATAATTCATATCAGAATTGAAAAACCTTTATAAGTATAACATAAAAAGGTTGCTGCTACTGTCATATGTAGATATCATAATTCTCTGATATTAAACTTAAACAAATAGAGGTATCAATTAAATTATTATAATTAAATGTTTAATTAACAAAATTTTATAATTAACACATTTCTTATAAAACATAATTATTCATAGTTTCTGGATTAGTGTTAAATTATACTATAATATTGGTTTACTTTGAATAAATTACTCCTCCCCCTAATATATCTTTTAAACTATCTTTTAAAACAACCATTATTTTGAATAGGTATTTTTTTGCAATATTGGTTCATCTTATTAACTTCTATTATTCTAATATATATACGGATGATACTTGCTTATATATATATATATATATATATATATATATATATATATATATATATATATATACATTATATAAAACATTATAAAGAAGACTCACAATGTAAAGGTGACTGATAAATAAAATTAATTCTGATAGATCCTTATGTTACTAATATATACTAATGTAAAAATGAAGTTTATTATTTAAATTAAAAGACAAAGTATAATCGACATTCTTTTCGAACAATTATATTGTAAATGATTCCGATTGTCACTGTACTAATTGGTAAGTATGACCCTAAGTGTCAGCTTGACTAGAATATTAAAATTATGCTAAATTTTGATAACTTAATAACTTATTTTTTTCGGGTTTCATTATTATTTCTTTTTTTTGAAAAAATTTTTGTCTTCTATAATTTTGCATAATTAATCAAAATACTTCGAATCAAAACGTGATAAAGAATTGATTAATTAATGCTGAAATGTTGAGATGATTTGCTTTTCATATTCAGCCTGTAAATATTAAAACTCATTTTACAAAAATATGTTTTTTAGAATTTTTCTTTCCCTTTGAAAATTGAATTTTATTTCGCTTGTTAAAATAAATTGAAACAAAATACTTTTGTTTTGATTTTAGTCAGATAAATTGACAGTAAACTATCCTATGTTTTTGATATAAAAAATATAAGGAATTGTTTGAAGAACGTTTCAAATTTATTTAAGAATAAAAAAAACAAACATTTTAAAATTTCATTTGTAAATAATTTGATGAAATATTTTGAATTATTTTGAAAGAAATAAAAATGTTAATTAATTTTATTCCTGATGTCGTTGGAACAATAAATTACATGATAACATTATAAATGACAAGTATATAAATATTATTAGAAGAACGTTTTTTCCAATTTCACCACTGATTATTTTTTCCATTGAATTTATTAAAAAGAGGACGACCATAAATCATTAATATATCGATGTTTTTTGATACTCACGAATTTTCGGCACTGCCTGTTTCTTTTCAAATTCACTTGAAAAAGACAGTGCCGAAAATTCGTGAGTATCAAAAAACATCGATATTTTACTGATTTATAGTCTTCAAGCTCTCTTTTGAATATATAAATGTTAACAACAGACTTTACTATTTCTAAACTATTAACAGTTTTCTAAAGATATGATCCATCCTATTGTAGTTGTTAACCCACATTACTTTATAATTAATGGAAGAATACTTTCTATTTATTAATTGAACTTAAATCATCAATAGAAATATATTTACAAAAAAGGTTTTTATAAAATGTGTAACTGCAAGTTGGATTCCAAAATTTCTAACATATATTCACAAATTTATAAAAAATCACCAAAATTATTTTCTTTTTCGATTTCTAAATAATTTCATATGTTTATATATATATATATATATATATATATATATATATATATATATATATATATATATATATATATATATATATATATATATATATATATATATATATATATATATATATATATATAATGCTTTAATATTTTTCCGGATATTCAGTATCATTGATTGAAGTGCAATAGTATATTAAATCTTTTTCACAATATATATTTTTAAAAAATGAGAAATGGAAAAATCTATTAAAATTTAATATTATTATTATTATTATTATTATTAATATTGTTATATATTGTTATATATTGCAATAATTACTTGTAAACAATACTTATAATTTTATGACTCTTAAATACACATTTATATTTATCATATTATTATTTCATAATATTTGACCAATTATATCAGTCGGAATCCTTAATCAATTTCGGCGAATTTTTTCTAATAATTTGTATAACTAAATATGATTTTCTGAAAATCTGACAATTTGAAAAGATTAACTTTTAATAGTGTTGATGATGCTACGAGTTTGGCGTCTGCTATTGCATTATTAAGTAAATGCCAGTATGGTTGAAATGATAAATTATAGAATTATATAGTGAATTATTTTGAATATTTAATAAAGTTTAATATGTATAGACTAAATATTAAAAGTTTTATTAATAACATTTAAAAATTTATTATTATATATATATATATATATATATATTTTATATATTTCCAGTTGATGTAATAGCTCTTACATTGATAGTCCGTAAACGAATATATTAATAGATTTTTTTGAATAAAATATGTCAAATCATTTAATAACGA
This sequence comes from Schmidtea polychroa, assembly GCA_959609185.1. Lineage (NCBI taxonomy): Eukaryota > Metazoa > Platyhelminthes > Tricladida > Dugesiidae > Schmidtea > Schmidtea polychroa. The sequence continues at coordinate 19,292 of CAUHTR010005009.1, read as the reverse complement.
TTCCAAATTGCAAATGTAAATTACAATTTTAGTTTAAATAAATTTTATTTTTTATTTGCTATTTAAAATATATTTTTATTAAATTTTTTGTTAATTTTTAAATTTTCTTTATTTGTTTATTTTATTATTTTAGTTAAATTGTACTGATAGATTATTTGAAATGTAAGAAGTATATTATTGGATTCAAATTTTAATTACAAGCAAATAGTTTTAAGAAGCAAATTTTCAATTTCTATATGAAAGAAATAAAGAAATATTAGAAAAGAAAAGAAATCTTCAGTTTACAAGAATATAAATCAAACTTTAAATAATACATTTTATTCATTATATCAAATGAGAAATCATTTTACTTGGCATAGAACATAATTCTAAGTAACAAAGAAATATCTTACCCTAACTTAAAAAGAGCCTTAGCTTCTATATGCACCTCCAATTTGTTGGTACATATATATTATTAAAAATCAATTTTGATTCTATAGACTTTTTAATTTTTGAAAATAAAATAATTAAAAAAATATTTAATTACATTTCTTGAAACAAACTAATATTATGCCTTAAACGGAAGTTTACTTTAATTAATTACAATGTCACAAATTATAATTTCTTTCCAGATATTTTTAAATTTCAAAATTAAAATAGTATGGATGAATAATTTTAAAAAATTATAAATTGAGACTTAAATACAAATTGAAATTGTAATTATTATTTTATCTTATTCAATACTTAGTGAATATAATGAGTACCATTTAAATATTTTTTATATATTTAATTCATATTTGTATTAGCACTTTTAAATATAAAAATAAAAATTTTATTAATATCTGTTTTACATTTATAAATATGATAAATTCATTTTAGAATAAGTGAAATAGAAAGATTTTTGAGAGGATAAATTTTATTTAAATACAATTTGCGTTGATTTATAAGAAAATAATATTTCATTGGCAGTAGAAAAGTTACGAAAAGATTTTAAAAAATAATTATAAATGAACTAATAGACTACCTCAGTAGTAAAAATATAATTTATAATATTTTATGACCATACTTTTATTTAAAATTTCGAAAGACATCACAATTTAATAATTTAAATGTAAAAATCTTATTTTAATAATTAATGTTTTAATTCTCATAAATTTTTCTTGAAGCGCATACTTTGTGAAAGTTTATTGCATCTTTATATTTTAACAATATTATTTGCCAGGTGTTTAAAAACTGTCAAAATTTTAGATAATGTTTTTTGTGAATTTTGTATGGTCTTCCAGAGGTCATAAAATAACTACAAAATAAACAAAATGTAATTATTTTTAAGATTGTAAAAGTAAATTACTATTATCATATCGTTATCAAATAGTCTATTTCTATAGTAGTATTTTACAAATTGAGATTCCGAAAGAAATCGTTCATAATTATATTTTATTCTAAATAAGGTAAGTTATCTTTTGAAACAATATTTCTAATATATTCCTTTTCATTTAAATAAATATTTAGAAAACTGATTTTATCATCAAATATGTATAGTTAGCTAACAAATTATTCTGCAAGTTGTAATTGCCGTTTCATTTTATTAAAGTTGCCGCAAGTTGATTACTCCAGCTTTGATTCAGTGGCTCAATTTGGTTTTGAAAGATTATTTATATGGGTAACACTTAGACTAGATATAGAAATAACTATCAGATTATGCTACTAAAAAATCAAAAAAGAAAAATTCAAATAGGGGGCGTATCAGAAAATGAACGATTTGTTAAATTTTTCTATAACGCGGTCAGGTCAAAATATTTCATTTTGTGAATAAATACAACGATAATAGCTTCATAATTATATAATAGTTATTTATTTGAATAATAATATTAGTAATCCAATGCATATTAATAAAATAAAAATGATTATGAACCATTTAAATAAATATACAGAAGTTACAGCAGTTCATTTGAATAATTTCAATTGCTATAATGAAATGAAATAAAATATTGAAAGCTGTCTAGTTTTCAAGTGTATTTCTGGTAAGATTACCAATTTAATATTTATTTGGTTTTCTATAAATATTAATCATTTTAGAAGATTGTCAGTTTATTGAAAAACACATTTAAGCTAATATTAAATGACCTAAAATATTATATTTGCAAATGAATTATTTTGAAGTGTTTTTCAATAATTGCAATTAACGTTTTAGAAATAAATTACTAGTTGTTTACCTAGTAAATAAATATAAAAAATGGTAAATTATTATTAGAAAATTAGCAGTCAAGTTCTTTTCTTTATTATCTTTATTTTGCATTTACAATCAATTTATTTCTTTTCTTTTTGTGTGTTCGAATTATGTCTTAAATAAAAATATTATATAAATTCTTTATTAATTAAAAGTATTTTGAAGACTAATTATAAATTTATCACCTAATAAAAAATATTATGACTTGTAAAACGACAGTAAAATTAAATTCCGTTTTTTATATACCATATATATTTATGCCATTTTTAATGACAATCAAACACCAATTCCATTATAATGTAGAAAAGTGAAAAATCGTGATAAATATACTTTTTTCCAAATATGTAAAAATGAAACAAATCGTATTATATATAATATTATATATATATATATATATATATATATATATTATTTTGAAAGATATAGATATGTAGTTTTGATGTTTCATCTCCTAACATTATGAAATAATGCTGATAAAAACGGAAACTATAGAAGAAAATATATAAAAGCCCACAAAAATATGAACTAGATTTTTGCTTACCTGTTTTTATTTTTCCAGTGGTAATTGGCTTAACGTCTATTTTCTAATAAATGGTAACCCTAATAATAATATTTAAATAAATAAGAAGCAGCGAGAGTTTCAAATCAGTAATAGGCGAAAACAATAAATTTAAAATAAATTCATTGTATATTAATATTTCTGTACCAATATACATATATTGCCTATAATGGAATCTGTTCATTAACATAACTTTTTCTTTTCAACAAACTTTACATTTCAACACTTCTGTGCTATTTTCTTCCAACATTCAACTAAAAATATTAAACATCATTTTGAATTGTTTCGCTATAAATTAATATGGGATGAATCACAGGTAACCAAAATTATATCTTTTTGTGCTGTTTCCAGTGTAACTCAAAATAAAAAAATCATTACTAATATGATTTTATTTTTTCTAATGCCAGTTTGGGCCCAACATATGCTATGAAGTATAGTTTCTTTCAAAACTATAGTTACTAAACTGATTGTGGAACATTAATAAAGGATCACGTGTACCTACACATGGTGTAAAGGTTTAAAATTATTATACCTAAGGGAAAAACTTTTAAATTTTGAACATATTTGAAATTTGATGGTAAAGGATTTTTCTTACATGATTACAGTGGGTAACTCAATTTCAGAAAATTCTGTTTCGCGTTATTTTCAAATTTTGAGTCATGAAATATTTATTCAAGAAAACAAACATGTACCAGAGTGCAGTACTAAAAAATATTTTAACAAAGATTTAGTAATTTAATTAGTGACATATTTAATGAAACTAATTTCTGATTTATATGATAATATTAATAGTCGTAATAAATTCCTCTCGACTAATTATAATAATGAAATTTCAGTAATCGAAAGTTTTGGTTTTTAATGATCAAGAACTAGGAAGTTTTCAATTGATTTCAAAACCAAAAGAGAATGATTTGAAAGGAACAGAAGGTGGTCGGGAAAGAATTCACTTATGAAGACTCGCAATATCGTTCCAGATAATCGAGAAGATCAGAATTACCTAGATTTTAATTTGTTTCGATACAACTGAATGACACTTTGCAAGATAAATTACTTTTAGACGAGAGGAGTCGTAGGGACGCTCTTATATCTATTTATTCAAACAAGATACGAGATTTGATCAATAATAACTATAAATTATTTAAAGGATATATCAAACATGCAATACACAACGAAACCTTTTTACCTTCAATATTGAATTACTCTCTCACCAGTCTCAAAAACCATGAATAATTCAACTGAAAAATTGAATGCCTAATCACTCTTATAAATTATACATATAAGGCAGAAAGTTAAACGACAAGATGTTGTTATAGGAAAATGTGGTGAGAGGTGAATGAAATATATGTTTGTTTTTAGATCTGTCGAAAAACACGTAAAATTATATAAAGAGTTTTAACACTCTATTTTAATAAAAAAAAGTCATTAATAAGTTATGTATCAAATACAGCTTTTAAAATGTGATAATATTATATTTAAAAAGATGGTTTTTAATATAATATTTTAATATTTTTGATAGAAAACATTCTGCGCATTAAAATATTTAAATAGTATAATTAAGTTTCTTATAAATAATTATAGATACTAACTCTTATTCATTTTTTTATTCAAAGAATTAAATAAAACAAAAGATTTATAAAATCTAATATTATTATTTAAACAAAATGAACATAAAAATCATTTTAATCTCTACAGTTTTGATGTGCAGATATTTGGTGTCATGTGCATTTCATTGATAATGTGAGAATTCTGTAGGAAAGTAACTCTTTAATTAAATGTAGTCAAAATATTCTAGCAAAAAAAATATTTTGTCATTTACATATTTTCATTTAGAAATGCATAAATCATAAAAATACGAAAATAAAATTGTTAAAATTTTAAAATAATAATATTTAACATAGTAGAATTTATAATCTAATATCCGTCATTGATTTGTTTCTTTGTTTGTACGTGTGTCAGATGAATATACATGTAATGTATTCAGAATTCATTAAAGTAGATAGAATTATATGGTAAAAGTCAGAATTGTCGAATATGGAAGTCAAAAAAAAAGTCGACAGATCGTGAAAAATTAGCCGAGTGCAAACCCAAAAAAATAACCAACATCCAACAAATCCCAAAAAAATCGTCGATAATTTAATTCAGATTATTTTGTGGAAAAAGTTAACAAATAAAAGTTAGTTATTATAAATTTGCCGTACGGTTTTTTGTTGAATTTACGTATACCCTTGTGACCTATACCCTTAGACGCTGTACCCCTATGGGACAAAACATCCAGTCGGATAGTCTACTACTATTTAAGGTAAGACTTTTGTATCTCCGCAACTATAAATTTTTCAACGGAATCTAAGCAAAAACCTGACGGACTACTCTGCAAAGTTTCAATTTAAAATTCCATCGCGAACACATAGGAAAAACTATTTTTTTAGGATTTAATATTGTCGGCTATTTTTTTGTACTACATTTTCGACGATTTTTTCGGGTTTCAACATTGGCGACGATTTTAACCAATTAAAGCTTTTTTCTTTGGCGACGATTTTTTTGGCTTCCAAATTCGACTATTCTAACCCTCACCAATTATATTAAATTTAACATATAAATTAATTACTTATGATTATAGCATAAAATCCATGCAAACAAAATTTAACTTAAAGTTATTTGAAAACCTTAAAAATTAAATTTACACAAAATTAACTTTATTTTTATTATCATTTTAACTTTTCTGGTCATGCTTGACCGGGGATTATACTAGTTTGAAATATATTTTAACAATTTTAAACATTAATATTTTTATGAAGTTAGTATATATGCAATATATGCTAACAGTCAATAATTTTTTGCAATTGAAATAAACAATAAATTTCTCATTTTATAATAGCACAAATATAAACATGGCGATGATATCAAAATTAAAAAAAACGACAATTGAATATGACTAATACAAAATATTTCGACAGTTTCACTAACACCCTTAGATATGAAAAAATTAATTTTAAATTTCTTGTTCGTACAAATAATTACTTAAAAGTATTAACTTATTTTATTAAAAAATAAATTTTATTTTTAAACACTCACGAATTAAAATGAACAATTAAAAATATAAATATTTAATAATTTAATGTATATTTTAATTTGTAATAAAAGTTGTAAATATATTTTTGTCCTACAAAAGCCGAATATTATATTACCACTAAATCTACCATAACTTAAATTAAATTTATGTTTAAAAATATATTCTGAAACGTGTTCATAACAAAATGACATTGTTTTCTTTAAAAAAAAATTGAATTTTATTTTCAATCTAGTAAATCTATCTGTCTAGTTTATGTAAATGTACCATGATAAATGTATTACAAATCTCAACTATCAAGAGATTTATAGAAAGAATATGACTTAGTAAGCAATGCAAATTTTTCAAGCTTAATAAGAGCTTTAGTCAATCGTATATATTTTGAAAATATTTCTCCCAAATTGTTCAAAAATTATTTGAATCATAAATAAACTGCCATAGGCAACTTTGCTTTAAATATATTATAAATTCTGTAGTAGAATCACTAGGATGATTGCATGTGATTACAAATAATAGATTTTCAGCACTTTGTGATTCACAATAAATAATTGTGTTTTTTTATATGACAAAATTGAAATATAAAAGTAATGTTATTTATATTACATAAATATCTGCTAATTATCAATTATATTATAGAACTCGACAAATATTATTATTATTATTATTATTATTATTATTATTATTATTATTATTATTATTATTATTATTATTATTATTATTATTATTATTATTATTATTATTATTATTATTATTATTATTATTATTATTATTATTATTATTATTATTATTATTATTATTATTATTAATATTATTATCATAAAAATATTTTATAATATTGAATTTTAATAAATTTTTTATCAGATCTTTCAACCTTACAAATTTTTGAAAAGTGTAAATTTTATAAATAAAAATATAGTTTTGGAACTAAAAATTAAATGTCAGTTTACTAATATTGCTGACTGGTCTTACAAGTTATTTTCATATAAAGCCGGAAGATCAAGATAATTATAAAACAATAATTGAGGAATGCTGAATTTTACTTTCCATTCGACCGGAAGTCAGAACTCAGACAGAAAATAAGTGATTTTTTAATTATTTGAATTCAAATTAATTGTTTTAATTAATATGTTTTATGAAGATATTTCAAAATTTCATTAATTGTTGATTAATTATTTCAATGAAAAATGTGAAAAATATTTTCTATTATGTTTTAATTGTCTATTAAAACAATAGATAATTTTGTTTGTATTTACAATGTTTGTTCAGCAAATAAATAGTTTTTAATATATATTTACACTCTTTGCTTATGAAATATATAAAATTTTAAGTTTTAATTTTAATTGAAATTTACATTTTTGTGCCTAAAATGCTATTACAATAAATTTCTATTTATTATAATTATTTTTTTGATTTTTAAAAGACAAATATCTCTTTCTTTAGAATGAATTGCTGGATGTTTATCTTTGTGCGAATATTCCCTTAAAGTTGGAGATTTCTTTTTTTTTGGGTTTTCACTGTTAAAGATTTCTATGTCCTCAGAGTGCTTTAAATGCATAATTAAGTCATTAAAATTTGGGAAAAGTACTAATTTGAATGTTTCGATTGCTTAAGTTAACGAGTCGTTCATGAAAAGTAATTCATATTGTTCTAATAGAAATTTTGATGAAAATGTATTAAAATTAAATTAATGTTTGAATTTAAGATTTAAAATTTAATTGTAATTTTAAATATTTATGAATGAATGCTAACTTTTGAAATTTAATATTTCCAAAATATTTTAATTTGAAAATTTAGTGAAAATTTAATATTTTCGTGAATGCCAACTACAAAAATAAAAGTGTCAGAAAATTTGTTTAAAAAACTAATTGTATGGAATATATTATATTATTTAGAGTTTGTTTTATCACCAAATTTAATAATAAGCAAAGAGAAAATTAAGTACAATTATATTACAGCTAACATTTGGTATTAATATGAAAGATAATGACTAAGCTTGTAATTTATATATTATTATTATTAATAAATATTTTTGTTTTACTTGAAATATTTATAATATTGATTTGGTGAGTGTTATTAGGACTTAATCTTATATAAAAGTCAGATAAGAAAATATACAATATAAAAAAATTAATTTAATTAGTAAATCATCCAACCTTTCATCTAGACATTGATATAATTCAATCAATAAAATTTTCCCATAAAACAAAAGTCACAATTCTTTTTGTAAATGCACTATCGATCTATCCAAATTAAATACAAAAGTTTATCAATTAGATTTCTTTTTTTCTTTTTCTCAGATAAAGATAGCAAGTTTTTTCCCTCCAGATGAGCTAATATCTGATATTTATAGTAGGATATTATTTCGATATTTGTTTCAATGGTGTAAATGAGTTTATGCTTGTTTATATTTGTATATTATACGATATTAGAAATAAAGTGTTTGAAATTAATTTTATTTAACAAACAAACAAAATTCAGAAATATATATATATATATATATATATATATAATACTATAAAATTAATAAATTATTAATAAATTTATAAGAATATATAAAACAGATGCATAAAACTTTATTTTTCACAATACACAATTGAATAAAAATCTTAATTGTAATTTCATTTATTTGTTTTATGAAATTAGAAAACTAATAAAATTTTATTTAATGATTTTACTATTACTGAGCTGGATTTGAAAAATATTCCAAACAATATGTGAAATATCTTTGTGTATTTGGATTCTGGCAAATTGTTTCAAATAATAACAATTGAAAATGTTCAAAATAAAATTTTTAAATATTATATATTTTTTCATTACAAGAAAGTAGGTTTAATTAATAAATAATTTAAATAAAATCATTATTTTTAGATAGTTTTGGAAAATTTTAAATTTGCATCTAGTTAAACAAAAATTAGTCGGTTTTCTTATTTTAATGAAAAACTTTTTTTAATGAAAGAAAATTCTTTGATAATATAAATGTCAATTATATATGATAAAAATTTACTTTAAGGCAACCACTTTAAATTATTTTCTAAATTGGTTTTGTAAAATTAGAATAAGCTTTTATTTATTTAAAATAAATTTTTAATGATTAATTGTGAAATATTTAATGGATGAATTGTCAATTCATTAAAATTAAAGATTAATTTTCAAGATAGTTATAAATATTCATATTATTTAAGAAATAGTGTAGTTTTAATATTTTAATTTTTAAATCATCTTTTTAAATTTGATTGATTTATTACTAATATTATTATTATTATTATTATTATTATTATTATTATTATTATTATTATTATTATTATTATTATTATTATTATTATTATTATTATTATTATTATTATTATTATTATTATTATTATTATTATTATTATTATTATTATTATTATTATAAATATTGTATTATTTTTAAATTTTTATCCTTAGAATTTAATTAAATTAAGCCAATTACTACAGCCAATATATTAACAGCTTATTAAAAACTTATTAAATTTTCAATTTTCAAATAAATTTATTTATTTTCTATTTTTTTATTGACGATTAGTAAATACTTGTTTTAACGAAATGATATCATGTTAATTATTTTTGATTTTTTTAATAGACGATATTAAGAAGAATGATAAATGGATTAAACGAATCTATTTTGTAACAATATGGCAATATTGCAGTTTAAAAGTCAGAGGTTATTTATGAATCACTTTTTTTAAAAGAATTTGTGATTTTAAGAGGTGGGTTGGGGTTGTTGATTTCCTTTTAGAATATTTATTTTGTGGAATGTTTTTGTATGAGTATTGAGTCCACTTGACAAACCACCAGCAGTTTAAATAGTTCTTGAACACGTTGCATAACGACCATGTAAAACCAATTTTGTCTTCTGATTTTTCATGTAGAACTAATTTCAAATTGTCTTCCATGACAGGGCATGTATTAAAAATCTGTCATGTTGGATACGATTGCATACGAATTAAACTAAAAAGACACAAAATTTATAAGCAACAATTACCTCAATTAATTTAGTCTTTTACAAGCCTAAATAAATAAATAATTAAATATTCGTTTTTTGATATATTTTGTTGTATTTTGAATAATTTCCAAAGGTTTATCACCGATGTTTCAGATTTAATAAATAAATGAAAAACAGAAAATCTAATCACAATAGAAACAAATAATTCTTCCTTTCAATCATATATCTCTTTTATACTCTTGTATTAAAAATGTGCGAATAGATTTTAGGAAATGAAATTATAGATGGTTTTCTCACTTTCTTCAAATAATGCAAATATATCATCCAACAATACATATAAAATTGCTTACCTTCACAAGTAAAATAAAGTCTCAAACAAAATCAATTGAAAAATTTAAAACGTTACTGTGAAATTCCGAGAATTTTTTCCGAAATTTATTGCATAAATACCAAAAACCGGTATTCAAATCAATGAATATCGGTCAAAATTTAGAGGTATCCCGGTTTTCGGAATACCAGTATGCCGGTATCATATTCACTATTTATTATGTCTTGTGGTTGTTATTGTGATGTTAGTATGTATGTGTGTTTGCAGGTATTCGGCAATATCAATAATTAACTAATAGTTAACCAATAAACTCCGTTTTTAGATATTAGGCAATGAAGAGCTTTATACTGCGTGTTGGAGATTTGTTATTCTGAATAAAATTCTGTATTTTCATGACTTTTCCTAACAGACGAAATAACAGTTTATGATGCTTGTCAATAACGTTTTTCAAACATTAACATGTTTTCATTAAATTTAACATGTAGTTATAAATATAATTTTAATTTAATTTAAATATTTCAAAGTTAAGGTAAACTCTGCAATTTTTATGTGTATCTTGTTTTTATAAGAATTGGTCAATATATAAAGTTCTTCAGAAGTTTTTAAAATAGTTTTAAGCATGTAACATTAATGAATAGGAATTAAAAAATAAAAAATACAGTTAAATGTAGGTATTTTATTTTAAAATGTAGCGAAAAGTTACATTTAAATCTCCAATTTTGTAGTAATGAGCGGTGGATTTATATATAGTGGCACCCATTATTGAATTATTTTTTAATTAAAAATATTTTAATTTTAAATTTGTATAACAATTGAAGTATCAAAAAAAAGACACATAAAATTACTAAATACAAAAGACAGTGGAAGTGGAAGTAGTTGCATAAAACTAGGAATGGAAACAGAAGAAATATGAATAAAATATACACTATTGGACATATTAAAAACGTTTTCTAAATATTAAACAAACAACACTTAAGTTTTATGGTGTTTCCACGAGGCTACTGGGCAAATAAAAATGAACAGTGTAAAAAGTCTATGGAAGTTATCTTTGTTTTAATTAATTATAAAGAAAAAAGACAAACAAATATTTTATTATTATTCTATAAACTATTAAGGTATACGATTATATATGATATTTTATAATTGAAAGAAAAGTAATTAGTACACTAATTGATAAATTTCACACTGAAAATGTGAAGAAAAAAAGGTTATTTTTCGGATAACCAAATAAACTAAAAGAATATTAAATGTTATCAATATAATTTGATAAATTATTAAATATATTTGAATATTTTTGCAGAATTTGAGTTTCAAGTGAATCTTATTGATCTTCCAGTCATGAATTTTTAGTTTTCATTTTATAATGCTGCGATCGTTAATTTGAAAATTAAAAACGTTAAATAAGTATAATATTACAATTATTTTTATTTTGAATATAAAAAAATTATATTTAGTTAGTAGATGGATTGGGAACCGCTAGGAGAGTCCCCCTCCACCGCGTATAACAAATTTTTAAAAAACAAATTTAAGGTCAAATTATAAACAAAGACAATGACTTGGCTTTAGAATGAGCCATCATTCAATAAAATCCATTGATAGAAACATTAACTTTTGGCAGGTCAAATAGTAGGGCACCGCTAGGACAAATGACCTTGAGAAAAAAAATATTTTGAAAAATAATAATATAACCTTAAGAATGACCTTAAATGAGTCATTGTAAGAGTCATGGTCTTTGTTTGAATGCCCTTGAATGAGTCATTGTATTTGTTTAAAATTTGACCTTGAAAAAAAATTTATACCCAGGGTACTGTCATACCGGTTCCCAATCCATCAACTTTAGTTCATAAATTAATAGATTAGAAATTTTATTTTGTTTTAAAGAAACACAGAAAATATTCATGAAGTTGATTAATAAAAAGCAAAACACATATAATTATTGTCGTCACTCCTTGAGAATAATTTTTTCAAATCTTTTTAATTCTCTTATATAATCATTTCAATATTCTCAAAAAGCTTCCATAGTTTAATCGCCTAATTTAAATCCTGAAAATTGTTTTCAAAGTGTAATCAAGTGAAAATATCTATCGTGTTTATTCTGTTTATCACAACAAACAAATAATTTCAATTTTTACATTCTTAGAGAATTTCTTTTTCGAAAGATATATAAGACTTGTATTTCTGACTTTTTCGTGAAATAGCTTTTATTTTAAAATTTTGTGTTTTATTTATAGAAATATTTTTCGTTGATTTTTTTAATAATAGTAAAATAATAATTATCAAACACAAAAGTGACAATATTTGCTATATTCTAAAATAATTTTCTGTTTTATTATTTATTTTTATACTTTATTCTATTTCTAAAATTTTCACTTTTGTTAGTAAATTGCAATTTGAGTTGTAGCTGTCATTTCCTTTGGTGGTGGTATTCAAGCGGGTTTCATTCACGTTGATATTCAGCTCTTTCAATATATCATTTTCGTATAGCGTTCTAATGATGTTGTTTTGTGTCAAGGTATTCAACTTGTGTTCATTTTGGATTTCATTTGTCTTTAAATGTTGATTGGAATTAGAAACAATGAATGAGGAAATGGAGTTCATTTTGTCTGCTTATCTATCATTGAAACTTCGAAATTATTTCTTTCTCAAATATACAGTTTCCGATAGGCTCTAGGATCAGTAAACCAAAACCAGCAATAATAGAAGAGAATTCATTACATCTGAATTATATTTGTGTTTCAAGACCAGTTATTTAAAATGTAAACCTGAAACCCCTTCATTATTATTATTTTTATCTTACAGAATGGATCTTGTGTTGTACCATGTTTATCATTTGCATCATGAATCAAAATAACTTTTTAAATATAATTGTTTTGTTTAACAAATTATTACGTCAATTTATTTTACTTATATAAATTTGTGAAGCCATATTTTTAGTGGTTTATATTTACGTTGGGGGTAGCCACAGAAAATAAAAGAAAGAAAATTCTATTATATTTTTCAATTAAATGTCAACTAATGAAATGTAAGGAACCGTTGAAAGAAAATGACTTGAAATACAAGATTCGTGGATTTAGAAATTCAATCCATTACTCTAACTGTAGATATTGGAACAAATGTTAATTTATTTGAATTATCACCGTAAATGAGTTGTAGCTGAATCTGAAATATTTCTAATTTTGAGATCTGTTAAGTATAATTTATCGTATTAGCCCGAATATAACGCGACATTTTTTTAACATTTTATTTTTATTAAATAATCGACTCGCGCTAAATTCTGGGTTTAAGTAATGTAATTTAAATAACGACATTCTCGTACGGAGATCAAAATGTGAATAAGCTTCCGAACAACTCCTAACTTGACCAAACACGTCAAAATTCTGGGTCACGTTATATTCGGGCTAATACGGTATTACGTGTACTCCTATTTACCTGTGGTAATGTGGATCTTCCATGTATTAAAATCCTGATTTATCATGATTTTATTGATAAAATTATTAAGGATCTCAAATCAGTTATTAATGATATTGAATTCCTGGACTTTTTATTAACCTTGTAAATATGTGCAAATGTCATTTTCTGAACATAACATGTTTTTGGTGCTGCTTACAGAGAGAAAGATCTTTCACAGATATATATATATATATTGATACAAATTACTCTTTTGCAAGTCGTTTATCAAATTTAGTATATCCATTCATAATTTGAAACCAAAAATGTATGATAATAACTTTTTTGAGTTATTTTTAATAAGCGTTGTCAATTCCTGATACCAAATGAGTCCCACAGACGCGAGGCGATGTTTTTTGTTGTTTTTGATTGTGGTGTTAGACATTATTTTATTTCTTTTTTGAGAGTTTTATAAATTTTTGTTAAAGAGTTTTGATTTGAGAAGTTTTGAAAATAAAGATTTCTTTAGGCCTTTTTTCTTGTTTTCTTTAAAAATTGTTATGATAACTCGAAGATATGATAATCGAACAACTAATATTTCTCCAGACGGTAATTTATATCCAATTGAATATACAATAGAAGCTGGGGGTTATGCTGGTACTTATTTCGGAATGGTTACGACGGATGATGAGACAATCATCTCTGAAAAGATTTATAAAGTTAACGAAGTGGCTGGAATTACGCCAGATGCTAATAATTTGTCAGATCAGATGCGTTAAAATGCTCAACGTTATTTACTAACTTTTCAAGAGTCAATTTCAGTTCATCAACTAGTTTCACAGATCCGTGATTTAATCCATGATCATACTATGTACGGTGGTCGTGAGGTAATTGATAGGAGGGTGATGAAATGTGATGTGAATATTCGAAAAGATTTATATTCAACGAAAATGAAGATTCAACAAGAGAGTCGGTTGATATATTAATGTGTTGTTCTCTTTTTCTTACTGAGAATTGAGAGGTTTCACAAAAGTTTTTTAAACGATTTTTGAATGCAAGATGAATTTTTTATTGGCCAGGAAAATATTCTAAAATGGTTTTTTGTAAATCCGATAAATGCTACATCAAATTATATTTGACATTTTCATTGAACTTAACATTGTTGATTACCAAAATATTGTGAGTTGAGAAAGCATTCAGTATTTCCTTTTAAAATACAATTGATACTTGTCGCTTATAGGTAGGTGTAAGATATCTTTAAGATATGCAATAATTTGAATCCAATACGCTTAGTTTAATTAGTAAACAAATTTAGGCGCATATTCAGTTAAATGCATTTAGAGCACGTTGTGAGTCTGTAATACTTCAAGGAAATGTTGCAAGCCCTCCTTTGCAAGGGATGGTGTATCCTGAAAAACATTTACTCCCTGATACCCCTCTGAATTTTCATCACTCTTAAAGGAATTTCCTTTTTGATTTCACACAAGAACTTTCTTGACGGATTTAAAAGATTTAAAACTCATTGGATTTGGAACAAATTCTTTTACAAAGTGATTTCAACTATTTACTAGAAAAGAACTTGACGGTTTTTTGAATATTTCTCAACATCTTCTACGCGCCAGAAGGGTCATGATTTACAACAATCTCCTCTAAAAACCTCTCCTAATCAATAATACTTTTTTCTTTTCAAAGTATTATAGATTTCTCTCGCAAATCATTCGATAAAAATAACAAATAATCAAATAAAACATTTAAAAGTTTATTAATCAAAAAACACAAACAATTAACTTTTTATTCTTATCAATCTTTTCCACAGAATTTAACAAGTAAATTTGTCATTTATTTCTCTTGATTATATATTCTTTTAAAAATCAAATAGTGATATTTACTATTATTTTTAATTAGCTTTTTTTTAAAAAAATCATTTTTAGACATTACTTTTTGATGCTTAGTAATAAGTAGATAAATTCCACGAATAAATGTATTTTCAGATCATTTCAAGATTTTACAAGGGATTTTATGGTTCAATACCCGTGTTAAAGGAATTAGCTCATTAAATTATGATAATTTGTAGGAGAAATTAAGGGTAATCATCGAGTGGACATTGATGAAGAGTTAAAGAAAATCTGTCAACATGGCTTATTCAATTGGAATATCAACAGTCATGTGATTGAAAATAAAAAGTGAAGACGCATGGAAAGAAGAAAATGTTTCATTAAGTTCGGAGAGTGGAACCTTCAAAATTATATCAATATGTAATCTGAACAACAACCAGACGTTCATCATACCGACAACGCTAACAAATACAAGCGTTAATTTTTTAATGGATCTAGTGATCTATCATCAGTAACTTTTGAAGTCAACTCTGCTTTAGGAGGAAACAGAACTTTAATCAGCTACAATAACAGGATATAGTGAATAACTAGTGAATACTTTTACAAAATCGAATAATGTTTATTTAAGACTACCTTTAATCTACAGTTTTGAAGAGAATTATTCAAGGTACGAAGCCCAATTAGAAGCTGTCCTTTTTATATATCTATATTTTTCAATCTCTTTTTGAAAATAATTTTTATTTTAGAATTGACTTTATTCTTTCTTGTTTAGTTCTTTGTTGACCACCTTGCAATTGACAACTATTGTTCTTGCTTTTTATACTTGATTTTCCTCTACAATTTTTGTAAACCAAATTAATTAAATTAGCAAACAACAAAATAATTATATAAACTGTATTTTGTTGAAAACAAAACTATTAGGCAGCCAAACTCTAGCCTATCTGCCCATATATTCTATTTCAGCTCATTTTAAATTGAGAAAAACTAATCTCTTTATTGATTTTGGAACTAGAATTCATCTCATTATTTTCTCATTTATCGTTTGAGTTCTCTACATGGCTTGGATTTTTTATATGGCTCATGTTTCCCAAATACTTATCAAATGAGTTTTTATCTTTAATTAATTTGTATTTTGTGAATATTTTTTTGGGAGCACCCATTGACTTTATATTATTGTATTCATTTCATTAATTGCCATCCGAACATATTTGTTTTCTCTAAAATATGTCAATTTTTGTTTTATACAATTTTTATTAATTTATTAATTTTGAATTTTTATAACCTTCGGCATTTTATCGATTTGCACATTTAAAATTTCTCTGGAAATGCAAATTTCTTTTTACCACTCTAAACGACCCCCAGAAAAATTAATTTTTGATTTTTAGTCATAATGAAAATAAATGAAATATCAAAAGAAAACAGATCAAAAGTGAACAAAAAAAATGAAGGATTTTGTTTTACATTTAATAATTACTTTATTTATTACTCTACTTTGAAATTTTTTTTTAATTAATTGGATTTTGAATATTCTTTTCTAGCTAATATTATTTTTAATTATTTATTTTCTCAATTTGATTTTATTGAAAACGGTTATTTCTTGACTTATTACCTTTTCAATCACCAATATATGTATAATAAACAATGAATTTAATTTATTCTTTGAGTTCAATTACAGTAAAATGATTATTTCATTTTTTTAATAATATTATAACATATATTTTATTAATTAAAATATTTAATTGAATCGCGTTTCTATGAAAAATTCTAATATTATTTGTTAACAAATTTTGCTCAAGGTTTAATGAAAAGACGATTGAGCATGTAGAAATTCCAATTTAATTGTAAATGTTTATTATAATTTAAGGACATTTTACAGTTATAAAATAAATTCAAATATTATGTTTATTTTTGAAAAATAGTATTGGGAATATATGCTTATGAAAATTTTATGGTATTATTTACTTTATGAGCTGGAAATAATAATATTTGTTTAAATAAATAATGAATTTAATTTGCAAATTTAAATATTTTGATTTGATTTTAAAATATTTATTTACTTGTTGACTTTTCTTGAAAATATTTTTAATAGAGGTTTTTGTAATAAATCTTTGAGGTTTCGTAATTTAATATTGATTGTTGTTTCAATAATCATTTATAACTAAAACAAAATTTTCAGAACTTTTCTAAATAAAATAAATGCTTTTTACAGACGCATGATTACGAAGTCAAATTTACAAAGCTCGAACCATTTGCCTTTTTAACCCTGAGTCCCAGTGAATTTGTTTGATCTTTGACATGGACTTTGGATTTATTCATGAATATTTGAAATCAACATTATATATATATATATATATATATATATATATATATTACAAATTTCTCTGAAAAAAATTGTTTTTTCAATTATAATGTTTATTGTCTGTAATTTGATTCATTTTTGCTATTTTCATGTTTATTGAAATTTCTTTTTTGAAAATTTTCTGTAAGTATTTTTGTGACATTGTTATTTGATTTGATTTTCTAAAATTTGGTATTTCCACAGATTTAGCTGCCATTTAGATTAATGGGTCGTAAATAAATTAATAAAAAATTTAATAATTATCATAATTCACTTGAAAAGGCAGTGCCGAAAATTCGTGAATATCAAAAACATCGATATATTTACTGATTCATAGTCAAGTTTTTTCTAATTAAATACACTTAAATATATATATAGAAAGTGATGAATACTTGGTAGATGATTTGATAATCATCAATTCGATTTGTTTTTTAGACCTTTTAAATTATATTAAAATATTAAAATATATAAATATAAATATATATATGAAATATTTTAATTTTTACGTTTATTTTCTGCGTTTTTCAATAATTATTGTATTTATTAATTTTTAAAGTTCTCATTAAATGCGTAAAGAAAATTCTAGAGGTTTCGCCAACATAAATAACTTTAAAACATTTAAATAAATCTTATCATTTAATTAAAATGGTTAATTTTTGAAATTAGTTTAAAATTAACTGTTTTATTATTGAGAAAGTCGATGCAGAAAGTCTTTTATTGCTATCCTATACAAAACTAATAATTTATAATTATTAAATATTAACGTGAAATACTTAAAATTTATTATGAGTAACATAATTTGTCCGTTTTTCTTTGCCTTCGGTTTGTTTCATTTACGATTTCTTTTATTTTCATTTAGTTTTCTGCAATAAATCAATGTCTTCTATTTAACATAAATTGTGAAAATACACAAAATTTAAGTTCATTAACAAATCGAAATAATTTTTATCTGATTTTTATAATAAACTTAAAATTGTAGGTTATTAAAAATACTTTACAAAGTTTAATCAAAAAATAATTATAATCACAATAAAAATGTAATTATAATTCACAAATAAAGATATTTCTTTAAAAATTGGTTTGTTTTTTTATTATATAAATAATTGCCAACTTTTAATTTTCGTGTTAGATGTTGGTAAAAATATTTTTTTAAGATCTTAACTTCCTGTTTCAATGACTTATTTTGTAATATGTAATTAATACACGTTTGTTGTGATACTTGCACAATGCAATGGAAAATACATTTATAATAATTAAATTGTGAAATCAAATTTTTATTTACTATTTAAAAATTGTTTTTTTACTTTAAAAAGATCGATTTTCACATTTTAATTTTTGTTTAAATATTCAAAATGAGAATAAAATAAATTTTGTAAACAATTAGATTTAATGTGAATAAAATATAAATGATTATCCTGACGATATTGGTTCATCGAATTCAAACATTACCATAAATTTATTGTTATTTTATCAATGATGTTGATAAATTCTTAAAATTTCTTTATAATAATAATATTCAGAATTCTTCTGCAGTGAAATCGCCAAGAAACTGTTGAAAAATTGTATTAATAAATTACATGAATGTTGATTAAATTTCAATTGGTCTTT
>CAUHTR010005008.1:0-18614 GCA_959609185.1 Schmidtea polychroa | reverse complement strand
AAAAAAAAAATACCACTGTCCTCTCAGAGCAGTTTTACTATTTTCATAAAAAATTTTTATTTTTTAATGAGTCAAATTAGTCAATTAGCAACTTGCTAGTTGACATCCTCAAGTAGTGTCAAAATAGTCCTCTAACTTTTCATAATACCATTTTCTTTTTTATTCTCTTTATGTTTTTAGTTTGAGGCTTTTGAGTTTGAGGCTTTAAAGATTAAAACAGTTAGAGTCATTAAGGGTGGTTGTTTTCAAAATATAGGGTTAAAATACTATAAAAGTATAAGTTTTGTGTTGTTTTTCTAATGGTTTAAGCGTAATAGAGGTATGTTTTGTTTGGGGGGTTGTTTTGGTTAGGGATATAAACACACTACTTCTCTAAGATGTAAAATTCGTCAGATCATTGAATCTTATCTTTATCAGTTATTATTAATTTTTTAATGAGATAAATTTCCAATAACAATTTCTAAATCCTAAAAAACTACAAAGATGTTCTGAAAATGAGGTTTAATATTCCCTTTTTTTCAAGAGTCCTCTTATATATATATAGAAAGTTCCGGACGGCTCATATCTATTTATTATTAATATTTTATGAATAATAAATATTTTGAAAAAATAAATTTTAATCTTTTACCACTATTAATAGTCCTCACAAATAATTAATATTAAAATGATTTTAACATCGCAATTGTCGTTGTTGGGTATAAAAATCGCGCATGTTACAGTTGATTACAAAATTTTGTCTGATGCAGGAAAACACCACAAGAATTGTCCCTAGCCCCGAAATATTTTGATGAATACATAATTAATGAAGAGCTATCATTAAGTAATTTTTTACCAAGATAAATTCATTCTTCAAAATGTTTTTTCAAAAAATTTTTAATATTAATTATTTCGTTATTAATTAAACAAAACTAAAATTAAATATTTTAAAAACTGCATAAATATCCTAAATAAATTTTTAATCTTTTGCAAATTTATTTTTTAATTTTATAATATTTTTGTAAGCTTTATTATTTTCTAATATTTTTGCAAACGAATTTCATCATTTTAAATATTTAATCTTTTGTTTAAATAGATTAATTTAATAAATTTTGACATTTTATAATATTAGCACACTAAAATCGTTATTTAAGCTTAGAAATAAAGGTCTAATTTTTCATAATTAAAATAAATAAGAGAAATGGCTGATTCGAAATCAGATAATATTTGGAAGATTTTTAAAAATCATAATTATGAATATGTTGAAGAAATCCGTAAAGAAATGTTATGCTCACTGTGCAAAAAGTTACTGGTCAATTCTCACTGTGGTCCTTGCGGTTGCCGGTTTTGTTTCTCTTGTATTTCAGGATACCTAGAGAGTGAAAATAAAATCTGTCCCGGTAGCACTGAGGAATGTAAATTGGAAATCCTCATTTTGGATGAAAATATTTTTATCGACCACCCAACGAATATCAAACTATTAAAATTAAAAGTGAAATGCCCAGAAACGTCTTGTGATTATGTTGATGAATTAAGAAAAATAGAAGATCATTCACGGATGTGCAAATATCGGTCGGTTGCATCTCCATATTCGACTAACGGATGTGAAAAATGCATTTTATCTCAGGAAAAAGTTAACAAAATGAATAATGAGATAAAAATAAATAAAACACATATTTACGAATTGAAATCTGAGAATGAATTATTGCGAAATGAGATAACTGAATTGAAGTCGAATGATGAAAAGAGACAAGTATAATTTTTTTTTTTTTTTTATTTAAATTATAATAATTTAGGACGAGATTGCGATATTGAAGGGCAGGTTTGATGAGAAAAGCTTTAAAATCGATCAACTTAATGTAGAAATGATTGGGATGAATTCCAAACTAATTTATGGGGAATTCATGTGGAAAATTGAGAAATTCATTGAAAAAATCACAAAAGCTAAAAAGGGAATCGACCAATCAATTTATAGCGAATCATTTTTTACTCATAAAAATGGTTATAAAATGTGCTTAGAATTGCACCCTGATGGATCAGGAAGTGGCACGGGCACTTATTTATCTATGTGTTTTTGTTTGATGAAGGGCGATTATGATGATATATTAGAATGGCCTTTCAGACATTCAGTGACGTTTTCATTGATCAATCAGAAGACCCACCTGGCTCATGTTAGCTTAATTGCAAAATGTAAAGATTTTCCAAACTATAAAGAACTACGTCAACCTAGTGATAGAAATTATGGCATGGGCAGTCACTTATTTATCACACAAAAAGAATTATTGAACAATCCGGATCTGACGCATAACGATCAGATATTTATCAAATGTTTCGTTGACATTGATTCGTAATTGAATTATTTTTATTATTATCAATAAATTTATTTATTTCATTTGTAATTTATATCTAATTTAATAAATTTTTAAATATCACAGTTCTTTGAAAATGAAAAGTGTTGAAACTTTTTTTTTGTTTCTATTCCATATTCAAATAATCCAAAACCAACTCATTCTTCAGGCCACCTAGTCTTATCTTTATTAGTCAGTATTATTTTTCTAAAGGACGAGATATACTATAGCAGGGATATTCAACTGGCGGCCCGCGGGCCTGATTAGGCCCGCCAAAATTTCAAAAAGGCCCTTTCAATATCTTGGAATATTACACATATAAAAATATTTGGTGATATCTGCATAAAAACGCACAGGTACTTTTTTTATGTATAATATTTGACCTTAAGACTTTGTAATCCGCTACAAAACTAACTACTTTTTAATTGATACGGCCCTCGATTGCCGTTATAAGAAAAATTTGGCCCTTCATAATATTTAGTTGAATACCCATGTACTATAGCAATTCTTAATAAATTCCCCCAGTAATGGTCTGTTGATCCTAGAAAACAGCAAAGATGTTTTACATAATGAGGTTTCTTAACGCATTCCTGGACATACTTTTAACTATAGATTACGCAGGATAACACATAGGGTAACTTTTGGAATATGAAAGATAAAAGTGTCAAATGAACCTACAATGTATGAAAAATTATTTCTAATCCTTGTAAATATTTTTATCCGTTTATTTAAAAAACTTATTTTCTCGTCTTGCCACATCGGGGGAAAACTATTAACTGTTGGAAGTGTTGAGGTCTGTAAATTAAAATAAATTTAAATGAAATTTAGGTTGAAAATCTAAATAAATAGTAAGTGAAGAAAAAAGAGAGACAAATAAAAGCGTGATCGGGCACAGAAGTGATAGTAAAGGAAAGTCTGAGCAAATCGGCATTTTGCCTCAGCTAGGGTTAGAAGAAACCGAGTTAGGAATAGGTAAAAACGAATTTAAGAGATTAGGGAAAAGAAGATATAGAATAGGAATACGAAAAGGTGAAAAAGAATCAAATCAAACAGAAAAAGAGGAAAACGTGGGTCAAGAGAATCTAAAGAAATAAAAGTGAATATTATCTATTTACAAAGCATCAACGCCGAGCGGAGAATCAGTCAAACGTAACTTTGATTATTGATTGTAAAGTGGTGAGAAAAGATTGTGAATTTTGTTATTTCAATATACGTTGGGTCGTTATTGTTTTGATTTAAAGGGCACGAGGAGTCAGAGGTAACCGACTTAAATTAACCAAAAACCCAACATATATTCTGGTGAGCCCGACGTGATAGAAGGTCGGTGGAGAATAATTGAAAGTAGTTAAAAAAAAGTATTGGAGAATAGTATTGACGAGATAAATATTAAAGGTCATTATTGGAAGATTGAATTGATTAAAGAATTTGATTTAAAAAAAGTAAATTTAAATTATTATTTAACGTTTGAATTTTAGCCCAAAGTGAATCGATATAACCTCAGGAGTCAGAGGTAACCGACTTAAATTAATTGAAAACCCAACAGAAGCTCTTGTTTTGTCATAATAGCTAATTTATTAAATGTTGACATTCCTTCTCCATATAAACTTTAACTATGCCAAATCTCACACCTCCATGCGTGCAATATGCTTAAAAGGGGGTATAACATTTTCTCTTTATGTACTTATATATAAATAAAATTTATTAAATATATAATTTAACCCTTACAACACTCCTGGGATATTTTATATCCCAAACAACTTTATCCCAAATTCAATGTAATATGTGTGTTCCAGTAGTTTATGGTATTATGCGAATGTTGTTAAGTTGGTAGTACAGTACTTGTAGTGTATCATTGATTTTGCCAAACCTTACTTTGACGATATATTAATATTTTCCCTTAATATCAAAGTTCACAGAGTTCATGTTGAAAATGTACTTTCAGCATTAAATTAAAACAACATCAATACAAAAAAATGTATTTCTTTTTGCTGATGAAGCACAATTCTTAAGCCATGTCATTTCCAGAGACGAAATTAAACCAATTCCATACAAATTAGACCATCTATTCTCAAACCATGTGTCGCGACCCGCATGTGGGTCGTGGAAACTTCCCAGGTGGGTCGCGAGGATGCTATTTGTAAAAAAATGAAACAAACTACGTCACAAACCTTTTAATCTGCTACAAACAAAACGAGAGCATTAGTTTACTAGTGTTAATTTGCGATTTGCTCCATATAAAGCGCGATCTAGCGATCACAAATAACAATCCGCATTAGTTCATTAGCGTCAACTAACGAGACATTATTGATCAATTGCAAAATAGCGATGGTTTGCTGGCGAAAACAACATTGATTGCAAAAAGTTGATTGCAAAAGAAAGAAAACATTTTGCATCGGGTCGCCAAGTTTCTGGTTTCTGGCTAGTGGGTCCCTATTTAAAACAGTTTGACAATAAAACAAATAACTCTTCCGAAAATTGACATAAAACGCTTTTTAGTTGTAATCAATTTCTATCAGCCATTTAAAGTTTATTATGTCCTTCATCAAAGTTTAACAACCTTACACCCAAAAAACAAGTGTCTTTCTCCGAATGGTCTGAAAAACAACTTACCAACCCTTCAAAAGATAAACCACGTTTATTGATAAGAACGAAGAACTAAAAAGGGAAGATGGGAGGGGTCTATATGCTGGTCATAATATCATGATTATCGTACAAAATGTATTATTATTTATAAGATATTTTAAAATTAAAAATTACATATTATATTAAGTATATAAAATATATTTATTTATATATTCTCTTTAATATTCTTCTTTCCAAATTCAAATTCAATCCAACATGCCAAAGGAAGCCATTGAAGTTTGGGCTGAAGCCGAATAAATCTATCAAGATCACCAAACCAATATCAACATGGATATTTTACATAAAATTTATACTCTAGTACCGAGATTTTTTATATTACAGATTTTATTCCTTGATCAAGGAACCCTTAATTTTCTAAATTTTATCATCAAACAAAATGAGCAACCATCTAACGCGAATTATAGTAGCTAGGGGTATACCGGCACATTTGAAGGCCTCAGTTTTTGCATTGAACCATTCAACCTTTTCGTACAAAGTTTTCCTTTTCTTCTTTACAAGTACATCGTGTTTCTACAAAGCCAATAAATTTTCCAAGAAGGCTCAGGCATATATTCAAGCGTTTCTCCATCGGAATAACTTAAATGAAAGGCAATAAAAATGACAAAAAAATAAAATTTCTTTCGATATGCTTTTTACTTACAATAAATTATTAATGTTAAGATGGGAGAAATAAATTAAAAATAAATTAATTGACTTACAAACGCAAAATTTAACATATTGAGAGATAAAAACTTGAAAAGTTTCTAATTGAAAAATAAAATATAAATAAAAGAAATTAATTATTTTGTTTATGATTTTTTTAAGATTTTTTATAATTTATTTTATAATTTATATAATTAATCAATTTAAAATGAATTTCATCACGATGAATTGACTTATATAAAATTTGTAAATTTATATCAGAATTGCCATTTTAGTAGAAAAAATTAGAAGATTACGTGATTTTCACTAGTGATCACGACTGCCAGTGAAAGTGTTTTAGATTAAAGATTAAAATTAAAAAAATTAAAGACAAAATTTGAGAATTTGCAAAAGTATGTTTGGAATAATGTTCTACGAATTTCTTCTTTGGATTATTTAATCAAAGATTTAAAGTTAATAAAGCTTCCCTCGAGGTTATTTCCATATTTCCTAACAAACAGGATGTTTAAAAACAGACTAATCTTTAAAAATTTGTACAGCAAATCCTGAAAAATATCACCACAACTGAGGAATAGTTTTTTCTATTGTGCTTTTCGGACAATAAATAAGAGTAAAATAAGTTGAATTCTCCATCAAAACTCAATCATGACCATCCATTCTTTGAATTATTATAGGGCTGTTACAATGCATTTTTCTGATAAAAAATCCGAAATAAATAATATTTATTTAACCGAATAAATGAATTATACAATAAAGTAGGGAAGAAAAAACCCTCAACTTTATTCTCTATTCATTCTATTAGAAGCTGCTAAAACATCTTCTAAATTGTTTTTTAAATTCGGTTCAAAAGTTAACGTCATAATTCCAAGTATTTATTTAATGAAATATTGTATAATTTCCAAATAAATTTTCAGTGTTGAATAAAATATTTCAAAAAACCATTTATTAAAATTTCGATATTTAAAATATATTTATTTAAAAATGATCCAGTTAAAAAGCTTGTTTAATTTAAAAATTTTAAAATTTCAGTTTAAAAATTATTTTCAAAGTTATTTTAAAAAGTCAATTATTTTTCATTTAAAATTATCTTAATAATTTTTTGAAATATTTAACTCTCAGCTGAAAACACCTCACACATTCAGAAGAAGTCAGTAGGTTTGGTTATCATACCCTTTCAAAACCTCGATAGCAACTCAGTATTCCATTCCACTTTTATTTGAAAAGTTTAACTAAAAAATATTTCCTCTAAATAAAAATGTCAAGAAAAGATTCAAAATCTTTTAATAATAAAGTTTTTTTCAAATTGTTGAAGAACTTGAACAAGCAGGAGGAAAATTCAGAATCGGAATAATTGCCACAATATGCAGAATTATATATTGTAAAATCTTATATGCTTATCACATTTATCTCTCTTTCCTTATTGGCTTAATGACCAAGCTTCAAAGGATCTTGTCAGTTTAGTTTGTGTAGCCAAAATGTTATATAACTATGACCCTTGGCAAAAGTTCGATGATCCTCGCGCGATTTCCTTTGTTATTATATTTTGCAAGGTTATAAAAACTTTCAACTTTATTCTTTTTACTTTTATTTTGAATTTCACTGTACCTTGAAATGTCGTCATTGACCTTACATGAGTTGGGCTGAAACGAGGCCATGAATGGCACCGTTCAATTGCTATACAATGCATTCAGTTATATTAGAATATAGCGTTCTTCTTTGATCTGTGTTTTTTGTTATAAATAACAATAGGCTTATCGATAATAAATCAAGATCATTTGTGAAGATTATATTTATTTATTTTACCTGACCGTTAACTGAAGGTGAAGGGTTTGCAATCTCATTCTAATCTCAATCTCACATCAAACAGAAATCAGACGCTGTGAAGAAAAAAATTGACTTTGATCTTTCGAACTAAAAATACTCTTTAAGGTCCTCGATAAAGATTTATATTGAATCCTACTAAAACTTTATTCTTTAGCAATCAAATGGTCAATTCGTGTCAAGCTAATAATTATAAATTTTATTCGCCGCTACAATATTACAATATTTCGTACAAATTATACAAATTCATGCTCTATTGTTATTATTAACATAAAATCATAATTGGGAATCAAAAGCACATATATTTCTTTGCATAGTACAAGTCTACGTACGTCATATCTTCTTAAAGAATGTCGTCATTCTATTGTCTAAATCAGGTTTAGCCTCAATTCGTTTATGTCTTTCAACAGACTCCGTGCTTGAATAAAATTATTTCTTTGAATTACTTTTCCACAGGCTCGTTTAAATCTTTACACTTAACCATTTATGAATCCCGTTCCAAAACTTTGGGATGTATTCACCCACAGCAAATGCCTTCTGCGATAATTCAGTCAAAGTATCCACATATTCTTTTATTTGATTCTAATATGGTTTAGAAGTTTCTAAACATTAATTTTCTGCAAATCACTGTTTGCTACAATTTCATCTCAAGTTTGTTATTATTCTTTCAAAATCACCTTTGCAGTCCAAGATATATTTATCCATTTCATTCGTAACTTATTCAACAATGGAAATTTTCACATTGGAAAATTTCATTGGAAAACGGTTAAATATTTTTAGGTGGATCTATATGGATATTTGGACTAATTTGGATAAAATTACTTCTTCTTCTTCTTCTTCTTCTTCTTCTTCTTATTATTATTATTATTATTATTATTATTATTATTATTATTATTATTATTATTATTATTATTATTATTATTATTATTATTATTATTATTATTATTATTATTATTATTATTATTATTATTATTATTATTATTATTATTATTATTATTATTATCATTATTATTATTATTATTATTATTATTATTATTATTATTATTATTATTATTATTATTATTATTATTATTATTATTATTATTATTATTATTATTATTATTATCATTATTATTATTATTATTATTATTATTATTATTATTATTATTATTATTATTATTATTATTATTATTATTATTATTATTATTATTATTATTATTATTATCATTATTATTATTATTATTATTTTTATTATTATTATTATTATTATTATTATTATTATTATTATTATTATTATTATTATTATTATTATTATTATTATTATTATTATTATTATTATTAATTTTTTTTTATTGTTATTATTATTGTTCAGTATACTTAAATAATAAATAATATCATAAATAATCAAAATAACTTGGGGGAAAACTGACAGGGTGATTTGGATAACACTCTGAAACTTGGAGAAGAAAACAGAAAAGCAAAATATTCAGAAATGAGGAAGGAATAACCAAACAAAAGAAATTCAACAATAAAGCGGAGAAAGTTACTTATAATTAATAAGTGCAAGAAAACAAAAAGGAATTCCAAAATTGGAAAACGAAAACAAAACATGAAAACAAAATTGGCATCTCCGAACCTTCAGAAATAATGAGGGAAATATAAAAAAGTATGAAAATCCCAGAAGCAGAAATGCAAAAAAATGACAAACTATCATGAGTTTCGAGCTGCCAGGGAGTTGGAAAAAGTATGGAAAATTCAAGAAGCGAAATGGGAAAAAATGAGAAATTATCTCGAGTTCCAAGCTATTGGTGATAACTAGGGTTTCTGGATACTGTTAAACAGTAACAGTAAAACAGTTGTTTTTTCGTCAAAAAATCAAAAACAGCAAACAGCTGTTTTTTCATAACTGTTTTTAACTGTTTTTCAGTAAAACTTAAAGTTCACTGTTAAAAAAATGACGGGTTTTCCCGTCATTAAGAACCAGAAAACACGTCATTCAGCGTTCTTTTCTCAATTTTTTCTGAATTGACCTGTCTCGCGTCATTTAATCGTCTTAACCCGTCATTTACGCATCATTTATCTCGCGTCATATGCTAGGCAAATCAATGGACAGCCTTTGCTTAACATGCCACACAACGCGACCGCTTTCCATTCAAGATCAACAGTCAATGCATTGTCTAGACGTCTAGACATAGCACCACTTATATATAAATGAACAGCACTGGTTTGTGTTTATTTTCACATTATAAAATAAGCATTGCAACTTTTACTGAAATAAATATTTTTACTGATTTAATTATTTTCGGTAATAAATCAACGATTTTAATTTGTTTTAATTGTTTTAAATTATTAATTTTCTATTAGTAATGGCTTCTGTTTGGGAATTTGCCACAAAACGACGGAATCCGCACACAAAAGAGCTTCAAGGTCAATGCAATCGATGCAATAGCATAATTAAGTGCTCTGGCAATTCAACGACAACTTTAAAGAGACATCTACAGCAGCATGCATCAAGTTTGATCAGGCTGGGGAACCAAGCACATCCAAGAATGGAATTCAGACCGAAAAGAGACAAAAAACTGTTGCTGACTTTTTTGAACGAGAATCTCTCAAAGAAATTGTGTCACACATGGCAACGGATGGAGTAACTATTCGAGNTCTCAAAGAAATTGTGTCACACATGGCAACGGATGGAGTAACTATTCGAGCAATAACAAGAAATAAGTTCATTAGAAAATCCTTAACACGCGATGGTCACAAATTGCCTGCGAATGAAACTGATGTCATGAAACTATTGCACGATGATTTTGAAGAAAAACAGAAGAAAATGGTTGATGAGATTCAAGCGAAGGTTGCGAAAGGTATCAAGTTCAGCATGACCATCGATGAGTCTACAACTTTATGTGGTCGTCGATATTTCGGAATTAATATTCATGACTATGAGAGAGATTCCAATAAAACTTATAAGACAGGCCTCGTGCGCATTCTCGGTTCTTGCAACGCTTTTAGCATGATTGAAATTCTTCGAGATCATCTCAAATCGTTTGGTATTTCAATGGAAAAAGATTTGGTTGGATCCACACAGGATGGAGCTGCAGTTAATCAAAGATTTATCAGCCTCATTGATGTTATCGGTCAGTTCTGTCTCAATCCCGGTTTACACCTTGGAGTATATGACACTTTGTACAAAAAGAAATCAGAAATTGAAGAACCCATCATCATTGATGAAGATTCAAATGAGGAAGATAATTTTGATGAACCAACCGATTTTGAATTATTCAATGAAAACCATAATGAGATCGATTATCATGAAATACTCAAAAAGTCTCGCAAGATTGTCAAATTCTTCAAACATTCACCTGTTCGAAATCATGTGCTTCAATCAAAAATCAAACAAATTCACTCTCGAGAAATTGAACTGCATCTGGATGTGAAAACACGCTGGAATTCAATCCCAACCATGCTTGAACCGTTAATTAAAACCGAAGCATCAATTCGTGAGACTCTTCAGGATTTCAAAGCACTCGATCTGATTGAAAACTTTGATCTTGGCGCTCTGAAATCATTGCTAGCAGCAATGGAGCCAGTTAAGCTAGCAGTAGAGAATCTTAGCAGAGAGGACTCAACTTTAATGAGCGCGGATACAATTTTAAATTTTATGTTCACAAAACTATCGAACATTAAAAATGAAATTGCAGAGAAATTACTGGAAAATCTAAAGCAGTGAGTTCGTGAAAAACTCAATCCCGACCTAATGAATCTCTTACGCAGCCTGAAAGATCCATCGATTGTGCCTTCGAGAAACACGATTAATTTTGCAGGAAGTCTTGCAAAACGACTATTTGAAGTTGCTGACGAAGATACTGGCGATTAATTACCTCATGAAGAAATATCTGTAAATTTATCAATGCAGGAGGAACTAAATGCTTTGCTTCAAAAAAGTGAAACTACAGTCACGCCAGCTAATGATGCTGTCAGGTGGCTAAAGTCGGAATTTACACTTTTCAAGAACACTGGACAGGGAACTGAAAACCTACAAAAACTCTTTAATGCCATTTTGACCATCAAACCCACTTCCACGGACGTAGAACGCGTTTTTTCGGTCACCTCAAGTTTTTGCACAAAAATTCGATCTCGTCTATCAGATAAATCACTCCGAGCATTGGTCTTTTTGAAATATTATTATAATAAATCAAATAAATAATTAAAAGGCTTTAATTTCATATTAAAAAATTTTTTTCCTTACATTATTTACAGTAAAAACAATTAAAAACAGTAAAACAGCTGTTTTTTAAAAATCAGAAACAGTTAAACAGCTGTTTTTTGAAAACCACTGTTTTTCAGAAACCCTAGTGATAACACAGGACTGTTTTTGATTTTTTGACGAAAAAACAACAATTTTACTGTTACTGTTTAACAGTATCCAGAAACCCTACACAGGAGCTATAGAAATTATGGAGAAACAAGAATGGAAAAATGGTTTATCAGAAGTGTCGGACAAGTACAGATTATAAAAGCAAAACGTTTTCTTAATGGAATCAAAAAATTAGTGGTCAAGGGAAAAATTAAAAGTTAGTCAAGAAATAATTCGAAATTAGAGAAAATTTAGAGAAACTCGAAAGTAGAGAAATTAAAGTGAGAAATTAGAAATGGAAAGAAGAGAAAATATTGGAATTAGACGGTGCACTAAAATTGAGTTCAATAAGGAAGGTTTAAATTATACTGTATAAATTCAAATCAAATCATAGGAGAATTCAATTCAATTTACAAAACTTTTGAGTTAGATCAGTGGCTGGTGATTGTTCAAATTCATGTTCAAATTATTTTCAGTGCAGGTATACATTTTTTAGGGGAAAACCTTAGAAAATCAAAAAATTATTTCATTTAAACTGTTGGGATTTAGATAATTTAAGTCGGTAACCTCTGACTCCTCGTGTCCTTTTAATCAAAATAATAAACTACCCAACGTATATTTGAATCACAAAAATATATTTTTCTCTCAAAAATAAACAATCAATAATCAAAGTTCAAGTTTGACCGATTCTCCGCTCGGCGTTGATGCTTTGACAAAAGATAATATTCACCTCTCATTTCCTTCGGTTCTCTTGACAAACTTTTTCACCTTTTCGTATTCCTATTCTATATCTTCTTTTTCCCTAATCTCCTTAATTCGTTTTTACCTTTCGTCTATTCTTGTTTCTTCTTACCCTAACTATGGCAAAATGCCGATTTTACTCTGACTTTTCCCATTCCTTATATACTCCTCGAAATCGGGATGACAAATGATTATTGCCGAGCCAATCTCTCACTTGACATTCGACTCCACATATCTGCTTCGGCTGTCATTCATAATGGTCCAACGAACAAAGATAATTAATGGTCCGTCCGGCCTTTCTGCACGCCATATCTTCTCCTTAGTCTTTTCCCATTAATCATTGTGTCACGATAATGGCCCAAATCTTTCTCTGTTTACTTTTCTTCTTGTTTACCCAGCTCGGGTTTCCTTCATCTCCCGGGCTCTCCATTGGCTTGGGTTTCCTATTAGCTCGGGTTTTCTATTAGCCAATTAATTAATGTTTTCTGTTTTAACACATTTGAATGCTTTCCAACCCTTTCTAACCATTTTCTGATAAATCCCTAATCATCATCTTGTTGACCATTAGCTAATCTATACCTGTCCCGTTTTCCCAATTCAATTTCGATGATTTTACAATATATTGATTTTTCTCGGATTTCCCGATTTTTGCCTTTCATAACTGCTTTTGCCATTTCCTAATACTGCTTCCATCATACTTTCCTTTACTATCAATTCTGTGCATGATCCCGCTTNCCGATTCTCCGCTCGGCGTTGATGCTTTGACAAAAGATAATATTCACCTCTCATTTCCTTCGGTTCTCTTGACAAACTTTTTCACCTTTTCGTATTCCTATTCTATATCTTCTTTTTCCCTAATCTCCTTAATTCGTTTTTACCTTTCGTCTATTCTTGTTTCTTCTTACCCTAACTATGGCAAAATGCCGATTTTACTCTGACTTCCCATTCCTTATATACTCCTCGAAATCGGGATGACAAATGATTATTGCCGAGCCAATCTCTCACTTGACATTCGACTCCACATATCTGCTTCGGCTGTCATTCATAATGGTCCAACGAACAAAGATAATTAATGGTCCGTCCGGCCTTTCTGCACGCCATATCTTCTCCTTAGTCTTTTCCCATTAATCATTGTGTCACGATAATGGCCCAAATCTTTCTCTGTTTACTTTTCTTCTTGTTTACCCAGCTCGGGTTTCCTTCATCTCCCGGGCTCTCCATTGGCTTGGGTTTCCTATTAGCTCGGGTTTTCTATTAGCCAATTAATTAATGTTTTCTGTTTTAACACATTTGAATGCTTTCCAACCCTTTCTAACCATTTTCTGATAAATCCCTAATCATCATCTTGTTGACCATTAGCTAATCTATACCTGTCCCGTTTTCCCAATTCAATTTCGATGATTTTACAATATATTGATTTTTCTCGGATTTCCCGATTTTTGCCTTTCATAACTGCTTTTGCCATTTCCTAATACTGCTTCCATCATACTTTCCTTTACTATCAATTCTGTGCATGATCCCGCTTTTATTTGTCTTTTATCTTCACTAACTTTTTATTTAATTTTCAACCTAAATTTCATTTAAATTTATTTTAATTTAATGACCTCAACAAAACAAAAAAAAGCGAAAAATGTAAATTATGAAGGGAAGTCAAGGAAATTACAAGAACTAAATAAAAATATATAAAAAAAACTAAGAAAGAAAAACATATATAATAAAAATTTAACTAAGACAAAAAAATGTAAATAAAATAAAATTAACCCTTAAAATACATGAAAATTAAAAAATGAAGAAACGCTAATTGAAAAAAACGGATGATAGGAAAAAATAGAAATTTTTATACGAGTAAATAATGCCTATAAAGCAGCGGTTCTTAAACTTTTCTGTATTGCGACCCCAAATTTTAAATGCCTTCTTTTGGCGACCCACAGCCTACATTTCTTTGACAAATAATCGTTATTCAAAAAAAACGTTTAAACAACAAATACTATTTCATTTTCAGCTAATAAAAAAATAAAAATTAATAACATTTTCTAGTCATAGTAAATATTAAAATAAATAAAAAATAAAAATAAAATAAACAATATTTTCTAGTTATAACAATATAAAAATTAATAAAAAATAAAGATTAATAACCTTTTCTAGTTATATTATTATGAATAAAACATTCAAATATTTTTAATGTGATGGGTGCGCTTGCTTTTTAGAGTAAAGTAACGTTAATTGTGGCTCGATTTCCGAAAGTGCTGGTCTCAATACATTTTCAATATTGCGCAATTGAGAGCGATATTTTGATTTAATATATAATGAAGATGAAAATGCATTTTCGCAGAAATATGTGGTGGAAAATGGCAAAATAATTTGAATTGCCATTTCAGACAAACATGGAGACTCCTTTTTAATTGACAACCAAAAATTTCAGGTATTTGATTTTGAAATTGTTCTTTCAAACTACTATCGTAGGATAGTTTTGCAAATTCTTCTTGTGCTTTTATGTCCAGATGTTGTATATATCTAAGTTTTGTATTAAAAGCTGAATTATCCAATGGTGTTGTGAAATATTGAATTCAGAAGAAAAGTATTTTCCAAACTCAGTTTCAAGGGCTGAAAGATGAGAAACAATTAGATTTTTTATATCGGATATATTCAATTTATTTTCGTCAATAAAATTCATTGTATTCTGAAACATCTCAATCTGATTTTTTTCTAAATTTAGTTTCCACACATTAACCTTCTGAACGAATCCCTTAATTTTATCGTACAAATTAATAATATTTGTATGTTTGCCTTGCAAGGATAAATTCAACTCGTTAAATTTGTCGAAAATATCAGTCAAATGACATAATTTTAACATAAAGCTTTAGTCTGATCCCATATCCTTACATAGTTGGGAAAAAAGACGACTATTAAGTGCGCGGCATTTTATAAAGTTAATAACACATAAAACTTCTTTCAAAACATGGTTTAAATCAGGAGAAAGTTTTTTGGGCAAATGTTATTTTTGAACCCCCTGGCAGTTGCTTAATTCGTACGAAAAGCCCATTTAGTTCCCATGTCATTGCAGCGGCACCATCACTACAGACGCCCACGCAGTGCTACTGATTTCCTTTAAAAAAAATTGTTCAGTACATTAAAAATATTCTCGCCAGTAGCTCGGCCTTCAAGTGGGAAACAAGATAATAAGTCTTCATAAAAAGTATCTTCAAATGAATAACGCACGTATGCTAAAATTTGATCAAAATTGCAAAAACCTGTAGTTTCATCAGTCTGAATAGCGAAATTTGTGATTTTTGTTCGTTCAATTAATTGCTCAAATTGGTTTGTACTAATTTCCGTAATTCTGTTTTTCACAGTATCGTATGATAGTGGGATGCAATTCAATTCTTCTGCAAACTTTTGCCATGAATAATTTCAGAAATTTTACATGCGATTGGCAAAACGAGTTCCTCATCTATCGGCAAAGGTTTTTAGCTTTGACAATAAAATAACTTGCTTCATAAGAAGCACTGAGAACTTTTTCATTTAATTTTAAGTGGTCTTTAAAAATACTTTGTCTTTGTGTAAGTTCTTTTAATTTACTTTGAAAAAGCCCAACAGATTTATCACAAAGCTCTGGGTGAATCTTTTCCAAATGTCTTTTCAATTTGGTCGATTTAAAACTCTCACTGGCCAGTTTCATTAAAAATCAAACACAGTGGTCTGTCTTCTCAATTGGTATTGCTATTGATAAATGTAAATCCAAAATATAAAAAATTTTCATTGTATTTCTTTTTTCTTGTTGTTGATGATTTTGTTTTATTTTTAGCATCCTTGTTTTTGTCGTGCGTTTCCTTATTACCGGCTCCGGGTTGAATTAGCCACCCCTTCATAGTAATATCTAAAACTTTATAATTATATTAATAAATTAAATTGAATTTCTAATTTTTGATTACCAGCAAACGTATCACCAGCACATAAAAATTAGCAAACATCTATAATAAATTTTTGACAATTATTAATGTCAAAATGATTGATTTTGGATTCAATAAATAATAAATGTCATTAGAAAACGTATATCGGTAGCCATCTATGTATAAATTACACAAGATTGCTAAATGGAAAACCACCCAAATGTATATAAATATAAAAGAAAACAATCCGACTACAAAATTGTTTTGTGGATTGTGGATTGTGGAATTTCAATTTTCTAATGTGAAAACATTAGAAAATTTAAAAAATCATCTAATTCTAAAACCTTTTAAAAAATAATTCAAAAACCTTGCAAAGTTTGTTTATTTAATACTTATATATATAGATAGAAATTTTAGTGTGTTGTTTTAAATTGGGAATTTTTCGCGAACCCTATGAAAAAATCTAGCGACCCCTAGTTTAAGAACCGCTGCTATAAAGTAACAAATAAAAAGTAGAAAATTAGTAGGAAAGTAGAGATGAAGAAATGAATCATCAGTACAAAAAGTTTAGAGAAAAAGTTGAAAAAAATAGGAAGCAAAAAATTTTAAAATCAACCAAAAATGCCCGAAAAAACATAACAGAAAGAGAAAGTGATGGAGAATGAGCAAAAAAAGAATAGACGATTTTTCACCAAGTAGGACAAGGAAAACAGAATACAAGAAATTATATTTTTAAATTTTTTTTTCATAACAAACAGTTGAGAAAATTTTGTCTAGTTCAAAAAGATAGGTGGTGATTCAACAGCACCTACTTAAAGTTGTTCAGCAGCTGGCCAGGGTGAGCCTAAACACCCACAAGAAATTTCGAAGAAAACTTAGTTAGCGTATGGTCCTACCTGAGTTAAAATCAAGGGTAATACCTGACGTAACACTTGAAGCAATTCTAAACACAAAAAACAAAAACACTCAATGCAAAAAACGAAAAACAAAAAAAACTCTCTCAACACACAGAAAAGAAAAAAACACAATCGACAAAAGAAAACAAACCATCCACAAATACCAATAACGTGAAAAAGGCAGAAAAACAAGAAGAAACTAGACTAAATTAAAGGCGAAATCAACAAAAAAAACTCTCTCAAAAAAAAAACTAACAACAACTCTACTCAAGCTAAGACTCAGCCACAAAATATATCAAACTAAATCTACACAGAAGAAAGAAAAAAGAAACAGAAAGAAAATCATTCAAAAATAACGAATAAGAGATAAAACTACCCGACGCCGAAACTAAGGATAAAACAGCGATTAATCAAAAGTAAAATTTCACTTGTTTTTAAGTTCTTTTTGTAATATAAAACTTGTTGCAAAATTTAATTTTACTCGAAGTCAATACATTTTTGTAGATAAATTTGTTTATTTTGATTTTATTTTTTCTATAAATTAATGAAGCTTTTCAGTAATAGCAGGAAGAAATTGAAAATGGTTTATATGCGATGATCATTAGCAGCTGTTGGGTTAATGGGTTGGTGACAATGTTTATAAATTTAAATTTTTCACTCTGACACCAAAGCGTGTTTTATTAAAACACATTAACAATCTTAAACACGATAATCTTTATTAATATTCAGACTAGCTCGTAGAAATTTTATTTACAACCAATTAACTCTAAACCAATTACTTACACAGAGCTTATTACGACACTATGTGAAGAATAGCCTTTTCTGTAACCACAACAATAACCACTAGCAGTCAACCACTCAATTACAGAGTACGTTGATCGATTGTTCTATTTGTTTTAACCAAAAATCTATTTACTCCACTTCCACTTTATTATTAATTCTACAAAAGATTCTCGTCAATCTCCAAACCACTTATTTAGTATCAATAGTTCTCTGTATTCCCCGCAACTTCAGGCATATCTCCGACAGATGTCGAGATATGCCTTATTTTTCACTTTTCGTGTTGTGCCGACTTTCCCTGCAATTTCGCTATCTTTGACAATCTGTCAAGACACGGCTTTCCCCATATTTTTGTTTTACTGGAATTTGAAATTCCTACTTCGTTTGTACTTTTTTATTAACAATTACATTTGTTTTAATTTCTTGTTTGTTTTCTTTTATTTGATTTATCGTTCTCATTTTTCATTTCTTTTTACTTCCGTTTTCTTCTCTGAGTTTCCATAGATCGTCCCGTTTGTCATGACGATCTTCCCCAAAGTAATTT
>CAUHTR010005007.1:0-29444 GCA_959609185.1 Schmidtea polychroa | reverse complement strand
AGGAGCTATGGTAAAGAGTGCATACTTTAAGGAAAGAGCAGAAAAAAGTTTAAAAATAAATAAATTTAAAAAAATAAAATTAAAAATTTCCATTAAAATTGATAAATAAAAGTAATAAAAATAAAAATTATTTAAATAATTCGATTATTTAAAACAATCAATTAAATTAAATATAAAAGTGTTGGCGGGCAGCTACTCGGATGACCACCCTTGGATTAATGTCTAGTCTAGAGGATGAATGCCCACATCGATTACGCTCGTCCTTATTTTTGTCATCCTCGAGCAGGACCCGTACATAACCTACACTCCAACATAGCACCCGTGAATCGCTTCACGTTGGAACTGTGCTATGCCGGCGAGACGCCAGTAAGCAGGTGAGCCACCTCCTTCGGACTACTCCTTACTGAGGCCTCGACTTCCTAAGCCCGACTGCCGATAGAAGGACTTACGTCTTTTCATTCTGTCGCCCATCGCAATGTTTCTAGCTGAGACTGCCAACTGACTAATGCTCTTCGTTCTCTGAGACTCTCAATGCTATTCGCCAATTTCATATTAACTTCCTTAAGGTAAAACCAAAACACATATACAGACGAAAATTGTTTATTGTTAGAATCATTATACAAATATGTCGGTGATTTACACAACCAAATTTACAAAAATCAGAACAACATAAAAACAGAAAAGGTTATCAGAAGATGTTCAAGTCTCTCTAGAGAATGAGGCTACTTTACGGGGAAGTCCTCATTTCTCCCACTCCGAGTCGGCGAGTAACTCGTCTAGATCAAAGAACTCGGCGGCGTTTTCTTCCCATATCACCCCGGCGGCGGAGATGACTCGCCCTGAAATCCCGGTTGTTAGATCGACCACGGTTGGATTGCTGGTGTTGTCGACTGGAGTGACGGTCGAGGGCGTAAAGCCCGCTCCCGTTGCTTTCGCTTACGTTCGGCTCGTGACAGTTGCCGACGTTTAGGTTTTGCAGCTGCTGGGATTTGCATGGTAGACGAAGACGCGATGTTGGACTGGACCTTGCTGGTTCCGGTGAATACGTCTGGACCTCTGGGAGAAAGCTCGGTCTCCACACACTCACGGCAAGACTTCCTGAATGGAGATGAAGATCTGACGGAAATGTCGTGTTGCGTTGGGAAAAGATTATCTGCTTCGCTAATTGGAATCTTCGCGATTTTCCTAGTGGTTGCTGCTTGGACGTACAACTTATGCAGCGCCTCCGACTGCTCTTTTATCAGGCTTCTTTGTGCCCGACTCTCGGAAATTAGAGCATCGCGACAATGCTCGCTTCGGTATAATTTCTTTTGAGTCTCTTTCATTTGAGTGGGACTAAACCATGTCCCCTCCAACTCGTCTATCTTTCTTTTATACTTTCCGATTTGAGCCTGTAGATCTCTGATTATTGAATTCTTGTCGGAACAAGAAAAGCAAGGTCGGAGAATGGTCTTGGAATCGGGTAACATCTTGGGTCGCTGTGAAGAAAAAGATGGAAATGAAAATAAATTGAGTCAAATTTGAAGCGTCATCATCTGGTCGCAATTATACTTTATTTGTCCTAGATAGTTTCATAGAAAAACTGATTTATTAGTCGAAGGAATCACTCTACGCTATGGACTTTTACCCACCTTGGGTCATTATTTATAAGAACATAGATCAGTCAGGCACGATTTTACTCAATGAAAGTAAGGTACTACCGCGGACAAGGAAAATTATCGGTTGATGAAATTACGATTCAGCTAATTCACTTGAAAATAGCACATAGCATTGGAAGAGAATTTGAATTAAATTACAGATTTACCCCAAGACAAATAATTTTGACGTGTAGATCTTATGTATAAATAGGTCGATTTACTTTTAAATTAATTATTCAACATAAATAGGAATCTATCGATTACTCTGCAATTATTTATTTGTGATAAGTAAAAGTTTGTTAATTAATTTGCACTTATTTAGTTATGAGAGATAAGAATTTATTAAAACCAAAATGAATAATTAAATGAATTTAACTAAGTGAACCCATAATGACTGTTTGGCTATTGTCTGTTATTCTCGATCGGTGGGAAATCGGGTGAATGTCAGTAGTATGTTTTAGTGAATTATATTTCAGCTGACGCGTCAGGTTGGATTTTCTGTGATTAACAGTCTGTGTAATCTACATATTGCGAGTAGCCTCTGTGATGATCCTAAAGCGCATGGCGCATGAAAATTTTCTCTCACCTACTTCTGCTTAGTCATAATCGCTGACTGATGTTCTCAGTCTGGAATCTATATGAAGTGCCTATGTATGCATGCAGGTGTGTTCTCTCCATAGGATGTATTACATCACTGACAAGCTGTGCACATACCCAAACACTACTTCCCACGATATTGGCATGCTATTTCTCAGGGAAATTTTGGAAAAACAAGATTTTCGCATCATCAATGTTGGACATAATTTTCTTCGAGGACGGATTATACAATCACTCAAATATGATTTATCAACTCAACTCGTGTCCCTCCATCGCTGTTAACATACACTATCTATTCCTATCGATTTGGAAGTTTATTGCCTACCTCAATGCTGGATTTTCAACTCAACGAATTATAGACATTTTATATTTTAATAGGTAAGAATTATCATACTAAATTGCTTTTAGAAATACATTTTTACTGATTAGAGTTATTTATTTTTTACATTTAAAGATTGTCTGAAACTATTTATTTTATGTGATTTCGTACAATTACATCTTTGAGAGAACATATAGACGATGGAAATAGCAGATACGAAAAGTCGTAGGCTGGAAATTTCAAGAATAAATTCCGAGTGAAATCCTGAACACCGATGATAGGTCACCTATGGTACTGCTAATGTTTTGACGAAAACCTTGCATCGATCTTTCGGATGATAGAGAAAATTCAAGCTTAGTAAAAACGACGCCCTCAATCACTGCGCGAATACACCAAATTTCTCCTGTTCATTTAGTCATTTCTCTATATTTTTGATCACTGTCTGACTACCACTTTTCTAGCATAATTGTTCTATAGAATTTTGTCGCACCTTCAGCGACGGACCCGTGAGGAAGCCCCCACATTACGGCCCGAATCAGCTGCGTGATTGAAAGACTCCATGTCCACCGGCTGAGCTCCCGAAGGCACCTCACACCATGACATGGAGTATCTCAACGCCACGTTTCTCGAAAATTTGAAAATCATCAACTAATTGTAATTCATAAAAATCTATAATTCATGGTAAATTATTTATTGTTAAACAACTAAATCATTAAATTACACAAATTATTTGAACCAAACGAAAAGAAAAATTTAGTTCGTTAAATTAAAAATATAATTAATTCATACAAGTGCAAAATCATTACTGAAAAATGCTAAACATAAAGTTATAAGTTCCTTACCGAGAGTTTAGTATAGGCTGAGTCGCAAAAGTAATGGGTAGAATTAATTGTATCGATTCGACTGAAGTTTCTTGGTTTCCGGAATAGTCCTTGTAAGTTGCTGTGAGTTAGTTGCTTTAACTGTGAGTTGCTGTTGTTACCTATTGGAGTAGTTAGATTAACAGTAATCATTATTTCAAAATTTACTTACCTATTAGAGTAGTTAGATTAACAGTAATCATTATGATTTTAATACCTGCTTATATATAAAATTTTTATTTACGCGGACCAATCAGAATTGATTACCGCTTACTTTTATTATTTTAATTTATTTTTCTTGTTTTCGAGTTATTTCTTCCTATTTTCTTTATTTTTATTGTGTTTTTATTTATTTTCTTTAATTTCCTTATTATTTACTACGTTTTACGTTATTTTTCGTCATTCTGTTGTCCTATTTTAATTTTTCTTATTTTTATATTTTTTGTTTTAGTTCTTATTTTTTAATTATTGTTTTTTCTTATATCCTATTCTATTTTATTCTTAATTTTGTTTATTTTATTTTTTATTTTAGTTTCGTTATGCGTAACCTAATTTCCCAGATACCCCTCGACTCAGCCCAACAAAAGCATGCACTCATGTACGCGTGTAAACTTATTCAAAATTAACCGCATTCCAATTGGATACAGTGGCTGAGAATGCGTAGGCGTACAATCAAAATCAATATAAATACCGACAGAAATTTCATTTAAAGTTAACTTCTTGAATGAAATTTTAGACACAATTTTTTTGTTGTTAACTTGCTCTCAGTTTTCGGTTTATGCCATTTCGGTAAGTTTGTTTTGTGTGAAATACTTTTTAATTTAATAAATTTTTACATTCAATTTAGTTTTTATTTTTTTATTGTTCGTTTCTAGTTTAAATTTTTATGTTTATTGAGTAATTTTAATAGTTATGGTATAGGGGAACTTCTCATATGCCAAGGATCAGGAGAAATTTTCGGTCTTCTCATCCTGCGAGTAAAATACAGTTCCAGCCACCCAGCTGAATTCATTCGTCACGGAGGGTCTCTGCCGAATCGATCGCTGACACCTTTTATGGATTATAGCGGGTTAGGCTGGCAAAGATAAGTCTTAGTTTGGGTGATATTAGAGAATCCTCGAGTAACTAGGATTAAAAATTGGTCAGAATTAGAAATTTAGGCAGATAACTGCTCAAATTTTTCGAAGAATAAGTCGAATATCCTCAAGTATTGCAGACAGTATAGAACAACATTTATGAACAGGAAAATAAGGACAGATGCCTGCTCAAAATTTTCGAAAGTAACATTGAATAACATTCAGTAATGAAGAGCACAATTAAATAAATAAATGAATGACAAATATATAAGGAATAGTGACGTAAGACCTTCTATCGGCAGTCCAGAACCAGAAAATGAAAATACAATGAGGGGTAATTTATTAGTAGAGCTCACCTCCTCATTAATTTTTAGTCATTGTGTACATCGCCAACATGGTTGTTACCATGGATACGTAGATGGTATAAAGTAAAATAATCATGAAAGTGTTTAGGAAGGAGTCGATTCAAAATCCATAAGTAACCCGAGCAGATCTAAATGACACACCCCTAAGCGCCAACACAAATTTCAGTAACTTGAATTGAGATTGTTAGAGAAAAGATGATCATTAATAATGGAAGTCAGACAAAAAACCTTCTATCGGTAGTGTGTGAAGTTACAAGTTACAACTATACAAATTTTATTTACAAAAACTTTACCTAATCACTTATAAAATTATTTAGCACAAACAATTTTTTCATCCCTAATTGTTTTAATATGCACAATAAATAACAAATATTTAAAAATATTTTAAGATGACAACGAATTTTAAGGAATTAGGAAATGATTATTTCAAAAGTGGAAATTTTGACAAAGCTTTGGAAATGTATCTTAGTGGACTTAAGATGAAAGACATTACTGATGATGAAAAGTTAAACTATTATAAAAATCAATCAATGTGTTATTTGAAAATGTTAAAATTCGACCTCGTCATATCTGCATGTGATAAAGGTAAAATGAAACTTCATATTCAAAATGAATTAATATACATATATTTATTAACTAGCTTTAAAAATTTCCGAAATGGATCCAAAATCACTTTATCGAAGAAGCTTAGCCTTTTTGAATTTGAATAAATTTACAGAAGCTCAATCTGATGCAAAAAAACTCATATTACTCGATCCAAAAAATAAATTGTATCAAGATCACATAAGAGAAGTGGAAAAGAAAATGCGATCTGAAGTAGAAAATAATAATTCATATGTTGGTAAAGTGAATACAATGTTTAATCTATTAAAGCAATCGGATTTAACCGATGAAATGAAATTAAAAGTAAACTTTATTTTTAACTCTATATCTTTAATACATTATTAGTCATTGAATAATTTAAGCGTTTTAATTCGAGAAACTTCCAATTCCTTAATTTGGTGTCATAATGATAGGAATATTTTATTAAAGTTTTGCCAAATGGATTTACCGATTACTATCATAGAAGCTGCTCATAGATGTTTATCTTTGCTATTTTTAGCAAGCAGTGAAAAAGTAAAATTGTTTTTAATTCAAAGTTTAATTAAAATTAAAAAATAATTATTTCAAATCAAATTTTACATTTTCAAAACTTAATCTATTAATTATAATTAATAAATGAATTTTAATTTATTCAATATAGTATTATAAGAAATTCTATACATTATAATCTATAATATATTTTTCTATAATTTAATGCTCGTGATACTTAGATTATTTGAGGCTGGCAATATTTTTTAATAAAATATTATATATTATAAGCACATTTTTATTTTTAATAATTTTTACAAATTCTCCACCTATTTACAAAAATTTACATATTTATCAATCCGAAACATTTATAATTATTTGAATGAGTTAATGGTTCTAAATTTATCTTTAGTAAATCTTCAATTATTAACATAGTTATGAACGTTCTCAATGGTCAAGAGGAAGAAATTATTCCCAATAAATTTTTACCACAACTCCTGTAATAATTCCCCACGCGCCATTTGAATTGTTTTCATGTAAATTGCACAAATTTGTATTTTCACTTGTATTTAGAAGAATTTTGATTTTAAAACTAAATTAATCATCATTAGCGTTACGTAAAAGTTGCATAAATATTAATGTATATATTTTACACATCTATAATATGTTTTGTTCAATATAAACATTAAATATATATTTACACAAGTAGCTCATTGGATAATAAGAATTTTTTGGTTGTAATATCACTTTTAAAATAATTACGGTTTGATTTATGTTCCTGAATAAACATTTAATAATCTAATGCGTTTTCATTTATCTCAACAAGAATCATTTGGACAAATATAGATATCAGTTAACAAAAATTTAAGTGAAAAATGATATAAATTAGTATAAAAATAGGCAAAAAACGATCGTTTGTTTGTAATCA
The DNA here is from genome assembly GCA_959609185.1 of Schmidtea polychroa. Taxonomy (NCBI): domain Eukaryota; kingdom Metazoa; phylum Platyhelminthes; order Tricladida; family Dugesiidae; genus Schmidtea; species Schmidtea polychroa. Next base: position 22,591 of record CAUHTR010005007.1, on the reverse strand, counting down.
ATCAATACAATTATTATTTTTATCGATCTATATTTTTTGCAATTATAATATAAATAGGCAAATAATTTTACTTTCGCAACTAGTATTTACTAATAATCTTTTAACATTTAAAGGGAATATGAAATAAATTCTTAACCAGTAATAATATTTTATATTAATAATTAAGAATGCAATTTTTGTTTTTGAAATGGAATATTCTATCTTTGACATCCTTATTAAAACTCCAACAAATCGAAATATCTCATTATATTTAACTATTCATTATATTTAACTATATCTTTTTAAAGTAAATAATAATTTATTACTCAAAATATTGGAATTTTACCAGATGTTTTTACTTTAATAATTAATTAAATAATTTCCTATTAATTAAATATAAAATTAAAAAGGATTATCAAGCAAAGTACTTTTACTAATCAATGTGAATTTACCATCCTACTGGGAATTTAATTAAGTTACCAGACATATTGTTTTCGGAAGTACAGTTCTTTTTGATGGTCTGCTCTAGGGTATTACTTATAATTTATTCTGCTTTCGGGTTTGAAAAATCTGGCCACCTTAATTTAATGTTACGTACAAAATAAGTAAAGTTTATTTGAATCCCCAATTTGACACAATTATAAGAAATCATTATTTTTGATTGAATTCGCCAGGCAAATGAAATGATTAATTTTTATTCGACCATGACGAATGAAACATATTTAAATATGAAATACTTTAAATGACTTTGATTTTTTGTACTTTATTGAAAAATATCAAGACTGGGAAAAGTTATTGCATTTCATAATTTTTCTCCAATGAATTATATAACTTTATAATAGGTTTATCATAGTGACTTAAGAGAAAAGTATCCAAAATCTTCAACTACTTTGATCCAATACCACCAAAGCATCATAAGCGTTAATCAATAGAGTATTGTTTCCTATAATATTATATTATTTTTTTTTCGTATTTTCTTTTCAGATGGTACAACAGGTTTGTGTAAAAATATATTACTAGAATTTCTTTTATGTAAGTTCAATCTCATTTATTAAATTACAATTTCGTTTATTTATAATAAAGTCTAAAATCATTTGCAAAATCAAAATTTTATTTTAAAGGACTAACTGAATATGATTGAATAAATATCTTTACTCGCAAACAATGAAAATATAAATATTTATTCATCCAAATTATTCTTTGTGCAAGAATTATACAAATTGTTATGAGTTCTGTATATACAAATAATGCCTACTTTTAATTTAAAATACTTTCAAATTTAGTTGAATTCTATTTTTCAGTTTTAAAATCTAAATATTTAATTGCTTCAATTCAGTTACTACTTTTATAATTTTTGTTTTAACCTAACATTTTATATTATAAGAACTTTTTTTTCCGATTTCACCACCGATTTTTTTCCCATTGAATTTATTAAAAAGAGGTTGAAGACTATAAATCAATAATATATCGATGTTTTTGATATATTACTGATTTCTAGTCTTCAAGCTCTTTTTTAATAAATTTAACATTTTATAGTTATTGAACCGATTGAAACATAGGAAGGTGAAAACTTAACTTATTGTCATTTTACATATCCTAAAGAAATTGAAAATTAAAGATATGATAGAATAAACTTAGAAATGATTTCTGTTACTAGCAATTCGTAAAGTAAACCATATTTTCTGTATGGAAACAATTACCTTAAACTGAATTAACTGAAGACTCTTACAACACATTGATAAAGGAGATCTTGCAAGAAAAATATATCAAAATATTTCACACATGACTACATCCCAAATGCAAACATGATTTTTCTTTCCTGCTAAGCTTATTTTTTAGTGTAATATTTTATAGTTTTCTACTTGTTATAAGCAATTTTGTATATAGATTTGTTTAAGGACTAAGTTTGTTAAGATAGAACTAATTCGAGATTTTTTAATGGCAGCACTTCTATTCTACTTCCTCAAGCTAATGCTACCATACAACTACAGGTTATAAATGATGAAATCAGAAAGTCGATTCGTTATGATTATTTTTCTAAGCAACACTTCTAAACCGTAAATTTACCAATTCCAGACATTAGAAATATTTAAGCTGCAAGGACCACAATATTTTGCAAACATGATTTATTCTTCTGTACCAGACCATTGCAGATTAGCTGGTCAATATCTAGAAAATATTCTTTCTGGATTATCTAAAATCAAAGAATACAAAGAAAAGAAGGAAAAGTATGAAGCGGAAATGAAAGAAAAATCAGGAAGTGTTAATTTTCGACCATATCAAAGATATCAAATGGGTAAAATCAAATGGCATATTTGCAGGACCCCATTATAATTGTACTAGATGAGGCTGTTGCACAATGTGTCAATGATTGTCTGCTAACTCTTCTACAAGCTTGCAACAGTAAAAAATTGTCTGCAACTGGCAGAGATTCAATTCTTGAAATATTGGTTCGATTTGTGCCTTCCAAAGAAGGAATAAATTGGTCGAAAACACTGTTAAGTACAGAGGGTAGTTATAATTTTCCATGAATAAAATTGAGTTTGTTGATTTTGACATAAAGGTGGATTCAATAAATTACTGGAAGTCGGTGCAGCAGCTCACAAATCTGAAGCAACTCCCAGTCAAACCAATCATATTTCATTAATCGATACAACTAGTAAAACAAAAATGACTGTTGCTATATTATTGGCAAATATTTATGATGATTTAATGTCGGACAAAGATCGTGAAAAATTCAGAGATCTCTGTTGTGATTTTGTTCTGTAAGCGATTCTGTTTCACAAGATATTGATCATTCATTTTATCTATTCAGAGATTTATTGACTGATGAAATGATGGAGTCTAAAGTCGAGGCAGCTAATTTGATTGGTTTATTGTTCCAAGTAAATAATTAAAATTTAATATTAAAAATAGTTTATTTGGTATTTTATTTATTATTTTATATTTATTTAATATTTTTTATTTATTTTTTATTATTTATTTATTATTTTATATTTATTTATTATTTTATATATATTTATTATTTAATATTTATTTAATATTTAATATTTATTTATGATTTTTTATTTATTTATTATTTTATAATTATTAATTATTTTATACATATTTATTATTTAATATTTATTTAATATTTAATATTTATGATTTTTTATTTATTTATTATTTTATATTTATTAATTTTTTTATACATATTTATTATTTAATATTTATTTAATATTTAATATTTATGATTTTTTATTTATTTATTATTTTATATTTATTAATTATTTTATACATATTTATTATTTAATATTTATTTAATATTTAATATTTATGATTTTTTATTTATTTATTATTTTATATTTATTATTTATTTTATATTTATTAATTTTTTTATACATATTTATTATTCAATATTTATTTAATATTTAATATTTATTTATGATTTTTTATTTATTTATTATTGTATATTTAGTAATTATTTTATTTATATATATATATATATATATATATATATATATATATATATATATATATATATATATATATATATATATATATATATATATATATATATATATATATATATATATATATATATATATATATATATATATATATATATATATATATATATATATATATATATATAAATAAAAATAATAGGTAAAATATTTTAAAAAATAATAAATTTAATATGTATATTTTTTATTTATAAATTTTATTTGTTATTGAATATATTTAATTTATTTATTAAAAAATTTGCATATATTATATTGATTTATTTGCAATGTTTTAAAGTTCTATGTTTTATGTAATGAATACATTGGCCAAACTTTATCTCTGTATATCATGACATCAATTTTATTTTCATTTCTCAAATTTCATAATGATTTTAATAACTGGCATTTCCGTGGTTACACATCTCTTCCGTTCATTCATCTAGGGACCATTTGAAGCTGGTAGCGCTGTCTTGGGGAAAACAGGAATTTTAGAGGGTTTACTGTTGTTGACACGATCGGAAATTGCCTCTTATCAGGTACATTTATTATCTTTATCGATAAATCGTTATGCTTCTCATATAACCTTAGCGCATTGCATTAGACGCTATCGTACTCGCGTGCACTAAAAAAGACAAATGTTTGTCGATAATCAAAGATGCAATTCCAATTTTTGAGGAAATATACAAAACCGGATCTGATTCAATGAAAATCAGAGCTCTTGTTGTTAGTGGAATTGTTTTGATTGTCTTTTTTCAAACACGGTAATTTATATAGGGAATGTGTAAACTCGGTTCTGCTGGAGGGCGAGATTCTAGCATCTCAAGTTTGGCTGATGGATCTAATCTGGAATTAGCAAAAAGTTGTAGAAAGTTCCTTCGGGATGTTTCAAAATCCAATGATGATGGATCTATGGTTCGCTGGGCAAGTGAAGGCTTAGCTTATTTATGTCTTGACGCTGAAGTGAAAGAAGCACTAGTCAATGACGAAGAAGCACTGAGAAATTTGCTTAATGTTACCAAGGTTTTGAATTTCTTCGATAATAATTATTAATATCATAATTTTGTTATTATTACCGGATAGTCTCGAAAGTAAGACCACTTTCGAATGGTCTTACTTTCGAGACAAATAAAATTGATTTCCATTAAAAAATTATATATCCATATATATATATCCATTATATATCCAAAATTTTTATATCCATATGACAAATACAAGACGATCATATACAGTTAAGTTTAAGCTGGATATACTTGAACGCTTGATTGTGAACAAGGGAAACATCAGTAAGACGGCACGTGAAAACAATATAACATCCAAAATGTTGCGTGATTGGTTATACCAGAAGGATACTCTTTTAGGCGTAACCAGGAAAGATGTACTAAAGAAAGTGGGATGTGGAAGAAAAGCCGAATTTCCAGAATTGGAAAAACTTTTGGTTGAATATGTTAAATTCGAAAGGATGGTTTTCAAACGAGCAGTTTCCGTGTACCTTTTGAGACAAAAAGCAATGGAATATATAACTGCAAACAATTTATCGCTTGTATTAAGTCAATGTTGGGTTCATAATTTCTTTAGAAGAAACAATCTATCCTATCGTAAAATAACAAGCATTGGACAATAGGATAATCGAAGTCATTCCGAGATAAAGGAAATAATTACAAACCATTTAGAAAAAGTGAAAATTTGCCAAATGTATGATGAAAGTAATATTTATAATATGGATGAAACACCCATTTATATAGATACTATGCCATCAAAGACTATAACTACCAAAGGTGAAAAAAATGTCGAAGCAAAGGGAACTGGGCACTGCAAAACACGTTTTTCAGTCGTGCTACTTATTTCAGCCAATGGAAAACTTCATAGAACTCTTGTGATTCTTAAAAAATTGCATAAAGTTCCCAAATGCTTTATTCCAAAAAATCTAATGGTAATTACATCTGAATCTGGAACGATGACAACAGAAATAATGAAAACGTGGATCCAAAATTGTTTTCCATGCGATAATATTTTTGGGCAAAACAGGAAAGCTGTAATTATTTTTGATAAGTTTAGTGCACATACAAGAAATGAAGTTACAGATCTTTTCACTCGACTTAATGTGAAAACAATTGAAATTCCGGAAAAAACAACTGCATTTTTACAGCCTCTTGATGTTGTTATTAATTTTATTTTTAAAAACGAATATAGAAAAAGATGGTCGGAATGGATGGCAAATGGGGATGCAAATTTCACTAAAATGGGATATAGGCAGAAACCCTGTTGGGAAATTATATTCAAATGGGTATCTGAATCGGTTGATCAAATAAAGACCGAGAGTATACAAAAAGCATTTGTTTGTTGTGGCATTTTTGGGGTTAATCAAGACTATAACGGGGATTTGTTTAATAACAATCTTAAACAAAAATTGATAGGTGTGGAAGCAGACGATGGTTTTGTTGTGGAAGAAGAATTATCGGAAGAGAAGGAGTATGTTGATTTTGGTGAATAAAAATGAAATCATGTTTCATTAAAAACACTGTGAATTCATATTCTATGTTTTACCTTTATTTATGGTTTGTTAAAGTGTATTTTGTTCTACAATTTTATTTTTATGTCTTAATTTCCTCACATTTTTATTGATTTAACGAGGGCATAACAAGGGTCGCGGTATCATTCTCCACTCGAAAGTAAGACCTGGTCTTACTTTTGAGACTATCCGGTATTATTATTATTATTATTATTATTATTATTATTATTATTATTATTATTATTATTATTATTATTATTATTATTATTATTTATTATTTATTATTTATTATTAATATTATTATAATTATTATAATAATAATAATAATTATTATTATTATTATTATTATTATAATAATTATTATTATTATTATTATTATTATTTATTATTATTTATTATTAATATTATTATAATTATTATTATTATTATTATTATTATTATTATTATTATTATTATTATTATTATTATCTATTAATATTATTGACAAAAACACCTAATTTATTTAAATGGTAATTATTTTAATATAATTAAGAAAATAATAATAACATTAACAATAATAATAAAAAATAATAATTCTAGCGAAATGGAATCAACAAACTGGTGGAAAGATGAGAAGAAGTAGTGAACTATGAAGGAGAGTACATAATTAATTGAAGTGTTATTATTTTGGTTGTTAAAATTCTTTGATTTCTTTAAAAAACGGTGGGAACTTCTGCAACAACCCAATAATACATTTTTACCTGGTCTATTTGTCTGATTTAACATTAAAAATCGGATTTTCATTTAACAATTTAAATTTTACATACAATTTCATTTAAAAAATTAAAATTCATTTAATTTAGTTACTCTTAAATGTGGGATTATTTTATAAAATGAACAATACAATAATTGATTATTTTGAATTTTTATTACTTGATACATTAATTCCAAAAATTTTATTCTCATAATAATTAAATTAATTTAATACTATATATTTTACTGACAAATTATGAGTAGGACATTAAGTTAAATTTCTTTTTATATTTTGTCATCAAAAGCCATAGATATTGTTATAATGGTGTTATTAATGGTGTTATTAATGGTGATGTAATTAATGACTGAAATATTGTAAATAAGGTAGAATAGTCTGAGGCTGTTGAATAAGTATTTTAGCTCAAATTTTATAAAGATTTTGAAACTAATTTTTTTCTATTCTGATTTGAAATTAAATTCAGAATACAACTGTTGAATGTTTGTATCCTCTTTGTACTGTTCTCGCGAATGTGACAAATAGTTATGATAAACCTGAGATTCTTCCGGAAATGATTGAATTGGCAAAATATGCTAAACAGCACATACCGGAAACCCACGAGAAAGACAGTGATAAATTTATAAAGGCTAGAATCGAAGAATTGATGAAAATGAATCTCTCTGTAACTTTATACAGTCTTACTCAATTGGCTGACTCAAGTCCTGGTTCGCAACATGCTTCAAAAGAATTAATATCTCGGTGAGATATACTTGATAATTTCTAAATAGATAATTGATTCTAAAACAGTATTTATTTATCAGTTGTAACCCATGACCAACACAGAGGAGCCATTATTCAAGCTGGAGGAGGAAAAAGTTTGATATCTTTAGCTCTTGAGAATACAGATGTTGGAAAAGTATTAGCAGCTCAAGCACTGGCCAAAATTGCGATAACAATAAATCCAAGAATAGCGTTTCCTGGACAACGAGTATTTTTTAAATATTTTTAAAAATCAATATTAAATGGTTTCTAGTCTCTTGAGGTGATTCGCCCGTTGATTCAATTATTACGAATAGAAAATACAGGATTGCAAAATTTTGAAAGCTTATTGGCTCTAACAAATTTAGCATCTGTTGATGATTTTCATAGGTTAGTATTTATTATTATTATTATTATTATTATTATTATTATTATTATTATTATTATTGTTATTATATATATTAATTATTGTTATTATTAATTTTAAACATTATTTTTATTCTTAATTATTAAATTGTCATTTGTATTATTTAATAATATATACTTATTTTTAATTTAATTTATTTTTATTATTATTTTGATTAATATTTAATTTTTATAATTAATTATTTTTATTATTAATTTTATTAATCTTATTTATTGAAATTGTTATTTAATAATATTTACTTATATTTAATTTTATTTATTTATTTTTAATATTATTTTTATTAATTATTATTATTTATTATTGTTAATATAAATTTTAAACATTAATTTTATTATTCTTAATTATTGAAATTGTTATTTTTATTATTTAATAATATTTACTTATTTTTAATTTTATTTATTTTTAATATTATTTTTATTAATATTTAATTTTATAATTAATTATTTATTTTACTTATTTTTACTATTATTTATTTTTATTAATAATTATTTTTATTATTGTTAATATTAATTTTAAACATTAATTTTATTATTCTTAATTATTGAAATTTTCATTTTTATTATTTAATAATAATTTACTTATTTTTATAATTTATTTTTATTATTATTATTTTTATTATTATTATTATTATTATTATTATTATTATTATTATCATTATTACTATTGAAGTATCTAATAATGTTTAGGCGGCGAATCATCAAAGAAAAAGGTTTATCTCAAGTCGAATATTATATGTTTGAAGAGCACGAAATGCTTAGAAAGGCATCGGTGGAATGCATGTGTAACCTACTGTTACTTGACGAGGTAAAAGAGAGATTTCTTGGCGAAGAAAACGATCGTGTGAAATTGCTAGTCCTGCTCTGTACAGAAGTGGAAGATCTGGCCCTAATAAAAGCTGCTAGCGGTGGGCTCGCCATTCTATCATCTGACATTCGGTTTATCGACAAGCTAACGAAAGTGAATAATTGGTTTGAAATCGTCCAGGCAATGGTAGCTTGTGCTGATCCTGCCATTCAACACCGTGCTGTCCACATGTTACGCAACATGATCGTTAACGGCAGCCGTGAGTTCTGTGAGTTCATTGTCAACAGTAACATGTTCGAAATAATTATGGCACTGTCGAAATTGACCGATGAAACCCTTAAAAATGTTGTCAGTTGTGCCGAAGAATCATTGGAAGCTCTAGTTAATCACAAGTTGATTAAGCCAATCAAATAGAAGCACGCAGTAAATCCTTCCTTGTTCTCTCTATTTGCATGTTGCCTAATTTAGCATTTATTTTGCTATTGGATCCTTAGAGAAATTTATGCATGTCTTTCTTTGCTTTGAAAATATTTATCAAAAAATTTCAATTTTTTTTATTAATAAATTTTTTAATTATTTGTGAAAAATTAAAATTTTTACTTTTTCATCTTTTTACTTTTCATATTTAAATTTTTGTTAGTGTTTATAAATATTTTTTTATATATGTAGCAGTAGTGAATGGTTTTTGTTTTAATTTAAATACTATTGGTGTTTACTTATACATGTTTACTTATCTCATTAAACAACAAAAAAGCTAAAGAAGGGAAATTGATTCTTAGCCCAACGCATATAACTATAATATATTAAGACAATAGATAGGTTATTTTTTAAGACTAGTAAGACACATAAGCCTGATTGGTTGCTTTTATAACAATTACTCCCTACTAAATCACCTTGATCCGCCACTGGAGTGTTATATATTGGGTTATACAAAGGAAACTAGTTATTTTAAGTTTTAATTTTAGAGACAACAGAATTTGAATTTTTAACTTTTTGATAATTTTATCGGTCTAGTCACTGATATATAAATATATGACAGTAATTGAATAAGATTAAGTATAAGGTTTTGTAAATATTTATCAGTATTTAAATAACCAAGAAATCATAATCAAGCATTAAATAAAAATATGCAGTAGTACTCTTATCACCGATATGTATGTACTCAATGCGTGATGATTTGGGCTGTAATTAGTAATGTATAAACTAAAAAAACAACTACTTAAAGCAGATTAATTATTTAATTTAGTAATTAGTTAGTTATCAATGCCAATGTAAACAGAACTTCCCATTCAAAATCGGGTATACACTAAAGTGACCAGACGTCCCGGATTTAAATCTTACGCCCTGCATTGAAAATTGTCCCTTATTATTGCTATCTACTTGTAAAGTAACTTTTTCAATAAAATAATTTTAAAATTCCAATCAAAACCAAATATCCTATTTCCAAATAAGGAAACAATAATTTTATTTTTGATATCATACAATTAAATTTCAAATAATAATAGTTTATTCTTTGATACACATTTTTCAAACTTAAACAATTAGTAATGACACTGAAGACCGATTATTTGTCGAGTCCGAAACTCCAGCAATCAGTATCGCCTGATGAAATCCTTACTAACGCAGAGTAGAGAAAATATTTAATAATTTGTTCAATTCAATTCACAAAGTGGCTAACTAATCAAAATAAACACGAAAGAATTTGATTCAAGTACCAACAAAAATATCAATAGTTTTAGTTGAGATAAAAACCAGTTTCCTTAGTAGCCTCCAACAATCTTTGTCTCAGTTCATCGCGACTGGAATATTCTGGTAACTTTAAATAATGCAGACAAGTGTTGACACTTGGATACGGACCCGATTCTTTACGAACTACCTGAAGACGTGGAGTTAAATTCTTTAATCCACCGGGAGGTAAACTAGAGCATCCTGTAGTGAATTGTAGAAATGATTTTCGTTCAAATGGACTCATTTCCATAAGTACATCAACCAACATTATAAATCCTGTCGATTCTCGCGTATAACCTCGGTTTGGTTCTGTATATGAAAGCAATTCATCTCGGGTCCAATTTGGATATTGTTCACCACAAAGGATTTTACGTAAATCTTCTGCCGAAAATATAGTTATAGTTGAAATATCGAAGACTTTGTTGAAACCATCTAAATGAAATCATATTTATCCATAAATAACCTCATCAATTTAATTGACAAAATCTATAAAATTGATTTCTTATAAAATTGATAATATAAATTTGAAAGTTATACATAATTTTTTCAGTAATACATTATTTGTTCAATTGGAATATTTAATATATTACAAAGCATAATTATAACTCACACATAAAATTTGATTTTTACTCGCATGAATGTAATATTCTGTCATTTTCTAAGTTGTTCAATAGTTAATTGTGTTCACTACATTCAATAAGTAAAATCTGTAGCAATTGCAATAGTTTTTAACTTGTCCAAAATTAATCAAATATTATTCAATTTCTACGACTTTTTCTCCAATTATAATTGATAATTATCAATCGTCAAAAAATTGATTTATAAAAAATATGGAAATGTTATTACAATTATTGTTGGTGGAAAATAAAATTGAAATACACAAAGCAATTAAAAATAAAAATTAAGTGCAAAAAATAAATGGAAAAGTCGAAAAAATTGCAAAATGTTGAGCATAAGAAAACAATATATTTAAATGAATTCATGTGAATGAAAATGTATATATATGAGTATTACTTACGTAAAATAAAAAATTTAAATATAAGTCAATTTTTATTTATTTTTAATTTTTTTTTAAAATTAATTTTTAATTAATTATTTATTTTTTAATAAATAATAATACTAAAATAATATACCGTTCTTTCCTGCCAACATGGCTCGTAAAATTTGATTTTGTAAAAATATTTTTTAAAAGTGACAAATTTGAAAATTGTAAACGCTTATATAAAAAATGAATATTTTCCTGTCCAATCAAAATCAAGGAAGGGATAGGAAATGTTTTGTTGATAAATACATCAATGAATAGTTAAAATTTCTAGAAGATTTGATTTAATTTAATTTTTTAATTTTAGTTTTATTATGTTAAATAAGTCAACTTTAGCGTCAAAATGTGTTTTCAAAATATATTAAAGTTTTAAAATACTGCAACGTAATATATTTATTAATTTTCTACCCCTTCCTTGATTTTGATTGGACAGGAAAATATTCATTTTTTATATAAGCGTTTACAATTTTCAAATTTGTCACTTAAAAATTTTTTTTACAAAATCAAATTTTACGAGCCATGTTGGCAGGAAAGAACGGTAAATTATTTTAGTATTATTATTTATTAAAAAATAAAAAATTAAATAAAAATTAATTAATAAAAAATAAATAAATAAATAATTAAAAAAATAAATAATAAAATAATTAATTAAAAATTAATTTAAAAAAAAAATAAATAATTAATTAAAAATTAATTTAGAAAAAAAATTAAAAATAAATAAAATTTAAATAAAATATAAAAAAAATAAATAAAAAAAAATTTAAAAAAATAAAACTAAATAATAATAAAATAAAAAAATAATAAATAAATAAAATAAAAAAAAAATTGGAGTCCTCGCATCATACTACTCTACATATATATAATACTGATTTATTATTTTTTGAATACATATGTTGGTTATTAGATACGTCATGAAATATAGGTAAATATTAATTACTCTCCTCTACCGACTGCCACATTTCGCATNATTTATTTCCACACAATAATAATCATAAAGGTTTTTGTTATTGACAAAATAGAAAAAATAGAATTTTAATACCAGTTTACAGATATAATTAAACTTGAAGAATGTAATATAAATTACCTCTAAATGCATTCATCTGACTACGGATGCCTTTATCGAGGCAAAATGATGAGATTCGTTCGAGATAGACATCCAAATTTGACATAGTCAAAGACTCTGGTTCGACTGTGCCACATGAAGACTTTTTATCGTTTGAATTATCATCTTCCCAACTATATGTGTCCAAAAGAGTAACTGGTTGCATTTTGTCAACAAGCTTCATGAGAATAAATAGATAGAATTATTTCCGAGAACTTATAAAGCTTACATATGACGGAGGTAAATACTGCATATCAAGTTGCAAATCTTCAATTTCACAACCGAAAATATAAATTGCTTCTTTTTTCAGTTTCAATTCGAGCGATTCAAATTCAATCTCGTTTTCTCTTTGGCCATAGTCATATTCAATTTCTTGTTTGATTTTACAAAATTTGAACACATTTCGTAAGAAATCACCCAATTCAGGATATATTTCTAATATATCCTAATACAACAAAATTTTGATAAGCGAACATTTAAAATAAAATAATATATATGCGACTAAATTTGCCAAAGAAAGTAAAATGGCAACATTCACGGGCGTAAATTAATTTCCACGCTAACTGAAACAACTTTAATGACTTATTTCTTTCGACTATTATTGGACGTTTCCGACTTCATTGTACATAGTATTAACAAATTGGTTAGTTGGTGGCGCAATGAATTTTTATGTTATAGTTATAATCATTATTTTATACAGTCTTTTATTTTTTTATTTCATGACCACTGGAATGGAATAATATGTACCAAAAAAAAACAAAACAAAATGTTACTTTTATAGACAAAAGCAATTCTTTAAACCAGTGTTTTCCAAAGTGTGGTACGCAAAAAAAGAAAAGAAACTTTTTTCCAATTTCACCACTGATGTTTTTCCCATTGAATTTATTAAAATGAGATTGAAGATTTACAGTCTTCAAGATCTTTTTATAAATTTAATAATTACTTATTTTTAAATTACATAAAGGATAATATATAGCAAATATTACTTTTTGTCAAATTTTTAAATCAATAACAATATATTGTATATATTGAAAAATAATATTGTATTTATTAAAAAGCTTGACTATGAATTAGTAAATCGATCGATATTTTTGATATTCACAAATTTTCGACACTGTCTTTTTCATGTGAATTTAAAATTTAATTGAAAAGGAAGTGCCAACAATTCGTGAATATCAAAAACATCGATATATTTACTGATTAACTAGCATAACTTCGAATTTTTAACACTTATTTATTTTTAATTTTAAAAATTAACATTAATATCATTCATAGATGCAAAATTTTTTGGCACAAATGTAAAATTCTCGATTAACACATTTCGCAGTCTAAAAACTTTTCTTTCGGTTCTTTTTCAGTTCATTGCTGCAAAAATTCATCGATTTCAACGGAAATTATGTCGAAAAATAGAAAAAAGTCCATGCTTTTAAAAAAAACAGCTTGCGAGAATAACGCATTTCAGAACCGAAAACCAAATGAGAAAAGAGGTTTTAAGCTGTCCTTGCGGCCCGGTGGATTATCTCTGTGATTCAGATATGAAAAATGAAAAATGCATCGATTTCAAGGGCAAATAAGTCAAATTATAGAAAAAAGTTTAAGCTTTCCTGAAATGTATTATTTATTGCGAAAAATCATTGGGATCCTTATTTTACGGACAGTCCTTGTAATTTCAACCAATCCTAGTTTTTCTAATTTACTAAACATTTGTAACTAAATAATTTTTATTAACTTTTATTGAAAAACCATACATTTTAAACATTATATGAAATATTGTTTGTTTTCTCTTGCGAAAGCTATAAATTGTTTGCGTTACGTTGCGTCATTTGTTTACTATCTGCCATCCTGACAAAAACAAAAATTCTTTTGCATCCCAGGTTTGTTTATGACTAACTAATGGGACATTAGACATAAAAATTACTTTTGTTTTTATTGTAAATTTACTACTGTTATCTCAGATCACCATTATGACTACTATTTTAAAATAAAATATTCTGCAAATTCTAAAACATTTTATAATAAAATATTTTTAAAAAGTTTATAAAGAAGTATTTATTTTAATTTTAATTGTTTTAATTTTTCAAAAGTTTATTATATAGAATTATTTGTTTGGTAGTAATTATTAAAAATTTTATTAAAATCTATTATTAGATGCAAAATTTTTCGGCACAAATGTAAAATTCTCGATTAACACATTTCGCAGTCTAAAAACTTTTCTTTCGGTTCTTTTTCAGTTCATTGCTGCAAAAATTCATCGATTTCAACGGAAATTATGTCGAAAAATAGAAAAAAGTCAGCGCCCGAACAGTCCGGACCCAAAAACCCTATTTATAAGTTACCGACTTTCTGCTGACAACCAAAAATAAGACATTTTTATATCTCCGGACCGAAATGTGTTAATAAATACAAAAATTTCAATTTTAAATGCAAATTATTCCTTGCCTTATTAATAATTAATAATAATATTGACATTTATTATGAATTATCGACCTTCAGACTATTGTTTAATAATTATGTAATTGATTATTTTTCAATAAATTAAATCTTACATTCAAATATTTATTTAAATTTAGAAATTGTGATAAAAAATAAATATTTAAAATGGAAAGCATTTGTAATATCTGAAAATGAAATAGATTTGCATTCAAATAATTATTTAGCTTGAGTTTAATTATTTTCTTATGAGACATCTTCAACTCCACTTATTATTTTATTCTTGAAAAATTATTTGCTATTAATATTAAATCAATAAATAGAGAAATTCTCACCTCTAAGGTTAATAATCCATTCAACCATAAATCGTCTTCGTAATTAGCGGAACACAATAATTTAAAAAATGCAAGTGATAGTGGAATGTCCATCCGTCTAGAATCCTAAAAATGTGCACAGAATTTATACTAAATGGTTTATCTTTTAAGATGATACCTGAAGACATTTGGCTACTGTTATTCCTAGGTAGTAAAAGTTTTTATTGATTTTTAATTTTTCTGCCAATTGTGGCAAAACAGGAGCTGGAAATAATCCATTAGTTGAATGGATGAAATTAGATTCGGAATTCTGTAGCCACATATATCGAGAAGCACTGCAAAATTCAGTGGACATCAATTGGAAAAATTCCAGTGTTGGCCCTAAACCCGTTCCTTCTTCTCCTAAAAATTGAATTTCTAATTCGGTCTTTCTCTCAGCATGTTGTTCCATAATATCGATAGCCCATTCCCAGAAGCTCATTGCTTGATCTCTGATTTCATTTTTAGAATTATCATCATTTAATGCATTCATATTCTTTCTTGGCAATCGCACAAATTCCTTTTGTAATCGCCAAGACAAATAATCATGAAGTCCTAAATCTGATAAGATTGAATACTCATCTCCTCGACTTTTTTTATTGATATTGGAAGGCAGTTTTCTATTCATTTGATACCATGTTATTGCTCGAGCAGGACCAAAAGATGTAGCTCTAAATAATTGCAATCGAGACTCAAATGGGAATAGCATAATTGATTTTCTAGGCAGATTAATGCACCAATCAGGGAATGCATTAGTTGTCAGAACGAGAGGTTCAAGCATTTGCTGTTGAATCTTTTTCGTTAACTTTTTAGAATGAAAATCATTTTTCAATATATTTAAATATCCATTAGACGACGAATCAACTAATGAAGCACTGGAACGTTCTAAAATTGAAATTGAATTTACAGTTTTAATGGCTTCAATATCTTCTTGAGATATGTCTAATATCAAATCTTCCTTCTCACTGGATATGTCATTGAGCAAATTTAATAATTGTAATAATTGTTCAATGGCATCACTTTCATTTGTGCTATATTGATTCATCAGGTCATACTTGGTCAAAATAGCATTCATAATATTATTTTTCGCCGAGATCATATCTGTTGCCTTAAATTTACATCCATAACAAATATATCAAAATAGTAATTTATATTATTATTCTAATAATGTGTATAATATAGTATTGAAAATATTTTTTAATATAAAAAACGACTAAACGCTATATAAAGTGTGAAATTCGAGTAAAACGCTCACTAAATGCTATTTTCGGGAATAAAATCTAATTATTGATTTTTTAAATTTATAAAATCAATAAATGGGAAATCGATCGTTTTGATTGAAATAAAAATCAATATTATTAAAAAACCAATCGAATAAATTTTACCAATTTAGTATCGGAAGAATGATCAATAACATGTTTTGGGATACTGCATTTTTCTGTTACATCTTCGAGTAATCGATAAACGAGAGTAAAATTAATATCCCAATGCTTCAGATCTTGTTCTTTGCGTCCACCAACCAAGAAATAGTGAGAAATGAGTTTCTGCAAAAAATAATAGATTTGTTTCAAGAATTTCTGCTTAGGGCAAATAATATTTACTCTGACATATTTAAACATCGAATCATTACGATTGGATAACCAAATCTCACAGTAATTTTCTGTGAAGGCTTCATTTTTAGAATCCCCTCCGGCTTTCTCTTCGGATTTATCCGCAGTGGTAACTGGGTTCAGCGGTAGTCGAAGAAAGAGAAGCATTTTATATTTTTCTGAATTTTCATGATAAAATAAATACATCATCAAATCCCCAATATTCAATACTGAAATCTATCATATCTCCACCGGCTGGCTCGTCAACCAATTCTCGTTTTAATAAATATTCAGTTGTCAGTGGTTTATTTGTTCTACCAGGTCTGGGATCAAATGCTTCGATCATTCCAGCTGGATTCTGATCCATTAAACAATTATCTTTCCAAATTGTATATTGATTCTGAAAATGAATAAGTGCTTATAAAATCGGGATTTTTCGTGAGAAATAACCTAATCATACAATTATCTAATCGACACTTATTTATTAACAGTTTTCGACTTTATAAAATCGTTACTTGAAATTACTTGAAATTACAAGCGAAAGGGTTTTTATCAAATTCCAAATTGTAAAGTTGTATTTTCTCAGAAAAATATATTTCTTTAAAAACAATTATAATAAATAATAAAAATAAATAATAATAAATACAAAATTAATCACTAATAATAAAAAAAATTTATTAATTATATAAAATAAATCAAATTATTAATTTAAAAATAATATCGATAATAAAAATATAAATAAATATATAAATTCAATAATTATATAAAAATAATTAATAATAGTTAAACAATAATAAATCAAATAAATCAAATTATTAATAAAAAAATAACTTTCAATAATAATAATAATAATAATAATAATAATAATAATAATAATAATAATAATAATAAACAAATAGTAATAATAACCTTAGATGAATGAGATGCTACTTTAATTGGTACACTTCCTTTGGATTTTTTAAACGAATCAGTTGTCAAGCGTTGCCTTAAATGTATACGATCTGCTGTATTTGTTTGAGTTTCAGAATTTGAATCTTTTCGAACATGTCCCTATGTACAAGTTTAATCAATAAATATTTCCTCTAAAAAACAACTTCATCTTGAATATCATCTATTGACTCCTCTTCACAAATTCCATCGTTGTCCTCCTCAAACTCATCATCCTCTTCATCTTCGTCTTCCTCATCTTCGTCTTCATCATCATCTTCGTCGTCAATTGCTTCAATTGTAGTATCATCTAAATCCCGAAGGTTGAGCTCCCGAAGCAAATCCCCACAGTATTCATCGGTGAATAATAATCCATCACCTTTATTTTTACTGTTGAGAATAGTTAATCGTGTTCTTTCGTTTGATTCTTCTTGTTTCCGATTATTTAAAGGAGTATTAGGAATTCGACGTAATTGTCGTTTTCTGAAAGTGTTTCCGTAATCTGATTTCAGGCCGATAGTATCGGGACCAAATAATGTTTTAACTAGTGTTCATACCAAATAAATTTAATAGAAACAAAACTCTATTACATGGCATTTCTGTTTTATTTCCTAGCATATTAAGTAAAAGTCTATTTCGCTCTTTTAGTCGAGTTTCTTCTCTACTAAAAGTTGAATGACGAATGAGAAAATCGAGTAAATGCTGAATATTTGAAAGTACAAGCCATGAAAATAATTAAGCAAACAAACCAAATTGCTAGCTCCATAATCTATAGTTGTTTCTGGTTTGTTTAAATTGACATCAGTAGAGTTACTTCGGACTACTCCAGAATCTACTTTAGGAGACGATTCATTTGATGGTGCACTAGGTTCTTGCTGAACCTTTTCTTCCACAACAGATTTTGATCTATTAAGGTCTTTTGATTGAGCACTAATAGTTTCAACTTCATTAGCTGATACAAACTCTTCAGAAATTGGGACATCTAGTCAAAGATATCGTTATTTATTCATGTTTCGCAATATTAAAAATTTAGGATTAATAACAGAACCGAATTTAGATGAGATTGTTATCAGTGTATATAATAAATTGTAATTCCTCGTATATTTACTGTTTATGATCGTGCAATTTAAAAATATCCTAAAGTAAAAATTATTTCAATTTTCGTAAAACCTACCCTAGGTAAAAATATTACATCCTCTTGCGACACTACCATTTGGATGTCAACGTAATTTTCATTAACAAAAATATTAATTTTTCTTAAAGACGAAAAATTAACTGCTTTAAATTCATTTTGAAATTAATTGAAATAACCTATCTCATTTAGGTTTATAATGCTATCAGATTGTTTATTTAACATAATTCGAAAAATCTTGAATTTTTAAATTACATAAGCTTGTTGGGGATTTATTTTATTGGATTTATTTTATCCAAGAAGATAAAGATAAAATCTGTATCATTTCAAAATTTGAGTCAATTTTTCGAAAAGCAATAATCACAAAGCCAGTGTCAAAAATTTTATTTAAAAAAAACTATATGATAAAAAACTAAAAGAAAAACTGATTTCAATAAAAATTTTGAAATATGCCCAATTACAACACAAATTACGATCATCGAAAGTTAAATAGAATGAAAGTCTTTGAATTTTCAACAAGGAAAAGGAAATAGAATAACTCAAAAGAAAATTGCTAAAACATTATATTATCGTTATATTTTGATTATATCATTTGAAGCTGAAAGAGCTTAAGGTCATACAATGTAATTAAAAAATGAATCAAATACTGAAATACAATATGCGATCTCATCTTAAAAAAGCTATTGAAGTTGTGTAAATTGAATACGAATGAAGATCATGAAAATGTAGAAGGACGTGAGATAAGTGCTAAATATTAAGCCCATATAGGTCGAAGCACAAGCCAATTATTACACCTTGCAAGCTGTCAAATATTACGAAATCTCTGAGAACATTGGAAAATGTAATTTTAAAAGAAACTTTGAAATTTAAATGAAGGAATTTAGAGAAGTCTATGTTGACATTATATCACTTCTTGATGATCATGAAATGTTGGTTGCAACTAATGTAGAATAGGGCAGTGATTTTCTTGAAAATGAAATTTTTTTTTAAATATCAGAATTTATCGGAAATCATCGCCCACAAATTAATAAATGAAAGGACCAAATTTACTATATTTTCTATGATATTGATCATTTAGTAAAATTTAATAGTCTCATTATCAAAAATATTTGGTAAACAATTTAATTCATTATAATAAAGATTAAGTTGTTTTGCAGTTTTTCAAGTATTTTACTCAATTAAATACCACAAACATCACCGATAATGGCCATCAAAAATTTATCATATAAATAAATAAAAATTATGAGTTAGTTATAATATATTAAAATGAACAATTTATTCCCAATAATCTACTTTTTATTGTTGGAACTTGAGTAATAAATATTTCATTGTATGGTGACATTGAACTTGTTAATAAGTAGAAGTAATAATTCTCATATTAAAAATAAATCTCGTAAATTTTCCAATAAAAAACTTAAAAAAAAAATTGTTTCCCTCAAATTTTCTTTGCCTTCATTGATTTTTTAAGAATAAAACAATTTTACCAAGTGTTTTTATGAAAATGTACTGTATACTAAGTCAAAAATTATATATGTATTTTAAACAAATTTGTTTATTAAAATTATTATTAAAGGGGAACTTTTGTTAGTATTAATATTGATATAAACAAAATATAGGATATCTAGAAGATTTATAATTTTGTTTAAATAATGAACAAATTTTGGTATTATATTATATATATAGGTTATAGTATCATATACTATATATATATTATATATATATATATATATATATATATATTATATATATATTATATATATATATAGATATTATATATATATATATTATATATATATATATATATATATATATATATATATATATATTATATATATAATGTTTACATACCTGCAGTCGATAATAAATCCATGAGTTCAAGAGCAGAATCAATGAATCTTATGTCACTTGCTTCATCTCTAACATCTTCCGCACTTTCCATATCCATAGCCATTTCAGTTTCAATAAAGGACGCTCCACTATCATTAATTTCTGAATTTGTTACCGAAACATTTTCAACAACAGTAGGAGCAGTAGGAAATTTCGATTTTGCAATAACCTTATGAGCAAGAGTTGGCTTTTTGGTTTTAAATGAAGGAAGTTTAGTATTATTAATTGAATGTGAAGGAGCTAATTTTAAATCGAACTTTTGATCTTTGCCCATTCGATAACTATTTTTCTGCCCATTTGCTTCCCATTGCACATCAACCCAACCGCTTTTTAGTTCAGATACCACCGTTCCCGACACCTTTTCCATCCTGTTCAGCCCATTTCCAATGTGGCCCCCGTACTACTTTAGCACCAGGCACCATTTGCTTCAACGTTTGCCTACGCAGACTCTGTTTCTCGTGAGTAACTTTATCAAGACTTTCCTTAAACCAGTTTCCAAGATCCGAGCATATACGCACAATTTCGCCATAAATTTCGAATCCATTTAGTGATAAATTATATTTTCCAGAAGCGTTAACTCCATTTTGAAATATACGAAAAAACCTCCAGCCTTTATTTGAATCATTAAATGTATTTCTTGATAATATTTCTGAAATTTCATTAGAATTAAATTGCCAAGTAGCACTTTTGAATTCATTATTCAAATGTTTATCGTTCTTATGCTCCATTAATGTTTCCCATGTTTTGCCATCTTTTGATGCCTGAAAATGCCAATTTCTCAAACAAAACTCAGTATCTTTATGAATATGTCTTAAGGTATATGCTGAAGGAATGACATATAATCCTAAATCAATAGCCACCCAACTGTTAATTTCGTCACTAGTAAAACAGGAATTCATGGCATTTTCATAATTCGATATCATATTATCTACATTTCCATTGGATAATGTCACACCATCTGAACTAACAATAGAAATCAATCCAGCTATAGCCGGATTAATCCAGGTTTTTAAGGTGCCACCATTTGTTCCTATCCAAGATATTATTCCATTTTTATCAAAATCGGATTTATAGCAAAATTTTAAACAATCTGCTTTATTGTCTTCGAATTGTTTGTAGAATTTGTATGTTTGTCTGGGATAATCGAACCATTGTTTCAGGGTTTTAGAAATCAGAAATGTTTCCAATTGACCAACAGTTACGAGGGGTTTAATCTTCATGGTTTTATCCGTTCTGTCATAGAGAGCATCTTGATCTGAGCCTTTCAGTAAGGTCAATCGAATTGGACGACTAATTAACTGTCCATTTGTAGACATCGAAACACCATTTAATCCCAGAGGATTTGACAGACTATTACCAGAACCAATGCCAGAATAATTGAATATTGGAAATCGTTCCAGTTGTTCTAATGCCTGAATACATTTAATGACAATATTGCGGCCGGTACATTCAAAGCAATGTTTAAAACTCTTTAATCTTTGACTTATCTGCGCTTCCGATAACTTCAAATCAAAATTTTTGGTATATCCCAGAGTTACTAAGAGTGCAGAAAGGACCTTGCTTACAATTAGTTCATATGCCGTAATACTCATTTCATCTATCATTAATTGGCTCAATTGGTTGAAACCGTTTTCAATAGCATCTAAATCATTTTTCATGTGACCTTTTTGAAGTTGATCTGCTAACTGACGTAAACTGACAAGATTTT
>CAUHTR010005006.1:0-20769 GCA_959609185.1 Schmidtea polychroa | reverse complement strand
AAATTTTTAGGTCACATAACCAACAAAGATGGAATATAAACGGACCCGTCAAAGCTAGACGCGATTAAATCATTTGAAAAGCCAAAATGTGTTAGGAATCTGAGAAGCTTCCTAGGAATATATAATTACTACAGAAATAATATATAATTACTACAGAAAAAATATATAATTACTGCAGCAAAAAAGGCAAGAGTTTTAGAAGAGCTATGCGGGTTATTGCATAACAAGGAAAGAGTTGCTGGTAATCTATTATTTTTGCAAACATTTCAATCATTATTTATATGGAAAACGGTTCATTTTGAGAACGGACCATAAAGCTACCACGTTTATGTTATCAACAAAGAAACCAATAACAGCGCAATTTCAGACATGGATTAACTACCTCAGTAGTCTGGATATTAAAATAGAGTACAGAAAACGTACGGATCATGCAAATGCAGATATGTTGTCAAGGAGTAACTGCGGAACATGCACACAATGTTTATTGGCACACAAAGACGCGAAAGTGGAAAGAATGAAAACCCGAAGAATAAACACGATGGAAAAACTGAAGATAGTAAGTGGTAAAAAGATAATACAGAAATAGAACAAATAAAAAAAATAGCACAGGGTTCAATTTGGAAAAGTTTATACTGGAAGACAACGGGGTAAAAACTATAGAGGGTAAGATATGGATACCTAGAGACAAAAGACAAGAAATGATAAAGAGGATGCATATTTTGTTATCACACTCAGGAGCAGAAAAGGTGACAAAATATGTAGCGGACAATTACGATATGGTAAACATAAAAGAATCAGTAAAAGAAACAATTGGACAATGTCAGCCATGTCAAAGAACGAAAGTTGTGACAACAAAGATGAAGGAAGATACAATAAAACTGACAGCAGAGTAGCCGTGGTGGGAAGTGTACATTGATATATGTGGTCCAATTCAGGAAACATTTAGAAAGGAAAGATATATAGTCGCAATGATTGATAAATTTAGCAGATATATCTCTCAAATTTATTGTCTGTTCAAGATTGCTGTCGCTAGATAGGATGAGGAAACGGTGAAGGAAACAATACTACAAAAATGGATTCTTAGATTTGGAGCACCAAAGGAAATTCAAACAGATTGTGGAAAAGTATTTGAATCTATGACGATGAAAGATTTTACAAAATCAATTACACTATGATTTTCAAGTCCATATCACCATAATGCAAATGATGTGATAGAACGTCAATTCAGGACAATAAGAGACTATATAAATGCACCAGTAAAAGACAAAA
Organism: Schmidtea polychroa; assembly: GCA_959609185.1. NCBI lineage: Eukaryota > Metazoa > Platyhelminthes > Tricladida > Dugesiidae > Schmidtea > Schmidtea polychroa. The sequence goes on along the minus strand of CAUHTR010005006.1, from coordinate 19,500 downwards.
TTAGAACAGATTGGGTAGAGATCATACTAGAGATTGAATTTACCATGAATGCAACATTTCAGAAATCAATAGGGCGAAGTCCCGCAGAAGTAATATTTGGAAGAACAATAGCTCGAGAACAAATTCATAATAAAGCGCATAATTCATGAAAAGAAGATATACGAGAAACAACGCAAACAAAAAGATCATCATTGGAGATGAGGTTCTGGTAAAAGTCAAATCAAGAACGAAAGACAAGGAAAGATACGAAGGGCCATACAGAATAATGTAGAAGATCCATGATCGCCGATATCTGCTACAAGACCAAAATGGGAAAAGGCTTCAAAGAAATGTTGAAAAGATGAAGAAATTTCTTAAAGAAGGGGGTTGTGAGGTGTTTTCAACTGAGAGTTAAATATTTCAATGATTTATTAAGATAATTTTAAATGATAAATAATTGACTATTTAAAATAACTTTGAAAATAATTTTTAAACTGAAATTTTTAAATGAAACAAACTTTTTAACCGGATCATTTTTAAATATATATATTTTAAATATCGAAATTTTAATAAATGGTTTTTTTGAAATATTTTATTCAACGCTGAAAATTTGTTTGGAAATTATACAATATTATTGCATTAAATAAAAACTTGGAATTATGTCGTAACTTTTGAACGGGATTTAAAAAATAATTTATAAGATGTGTTAGCAGCTTCTAATATATGGGCTTACGCAGAAAACCACACATACAAGTTTTAAACAAAGTCAAAAAATGTCACGCAGTGGCACAAGACTCAGCAGCAGCATTACTTACTAAATTGATTGAGCTATTAGAACACGGAATGTATTCTGCAGTCGGGCTTTTATCTTTGATGCGAACTTGTAATACAGTGTTTGTCCTTGACATATTTCTTGAGTTGTCGCTTTGGCCTCTGCATTTTCTTATATCGATACCCCATTTCTTAAGAGTGTCAATAATGACTTGGAATGAGTATGCAGCATGGATATCAATGAAAATAAAGAATTTTTCTTTTATGTGTCCTTCCAGTAGAATATACGTAAGGATAAAAGTGAGCTGATCCATATGACATATATCGGGTGTTGAATCAACAATCAATGCAAAATACGTGGTCACTTGTACACCTTGAATAAATTGAGGTTTTAAATTGTCCCCCATTATTGCAATAAGTTCATCGCAAACTGCATTGGATATAGTAGTTCATAGATCCTTGTCCGCAATTCGCGAAATTCTTGATATGGTTCTCCAGGAATGTATCAAATACGGTAAGATAATCCAGACAAGTCAAATAGTTTCATTTGTAGAATATCTAGATTCTCTGTGCCCTCCTTGGGCAGAAAGCAATTTCACAGTTGAACCTACTCATTTCAGAATATCCCTCCAATATTTTTACTGTTTTTAAGGTTGTTTTACCATTTCTGTATCAATACGCCCTTCTTGGACCAAGCGCTTTGAATACGTTATCCTTGAGCACCTGTGATAGTTTGAATTTTCATGTGCATTCAGTACCCCTGATACGTTTTTACAATCGAAATAACCATTTGTCAGTTGTGTATTCTTAGTAGAAAACAACTAACAAATGTAGCAATAAATTTTGCCGGTTGTTTCACTCTAGCTTAACCATTCACGTTTTCTCTGGTTCCGTTTTATCAGAAAAATTTCGGTTGTGTCTCTCTCGATCTTCGACTAGAATGCCATGCATGCTTTTGCTCATTTCGATATCCACTTCTTTTCGTTTCTGAGTCAAAAATTGTTCGCTCAATTTTTCAGTTATATTATCAGGCCACTGACCAACATCTTTAGGATATACTATTTTAGTTTCGAGGAATGTATTATTGTGCATTTCGAGATCTTCTGAACTATAAAGAGGCTATTCATGAACTATTATTAAATTCATATTTATGGAAGTAAGTGAATGGCAATTGTTGTCTTCTGTATTCATATTATAATCCGTATTAGCAGTAACATTAACTACATTTTTGTCATCAACATGTATTCAACTTGCATATGCCTCAAGCTAGTATTTCTGTTTGCTTAGCTCATTTATCAAATGCTCACGCATCTTTCGTTTTGCTGCTCCAGATTCGTAGCTACGTTTCATTACGGCAGATTTTAATCAATATTTATTAATGAAAAAATTTCAATTATATCGATTATAACGTGTTCGGTTTTGTTTTGCATAAAAACGAAAAAGAGTGAAAGTAACGGACATAATATGTGAAATAATTAATTGAAAAATGGGTTAGGGTTTATATTTATCATAAGTCAAAATTGTTAATTTATTTCGTTTGATTTGGGGCCCTAGGCGTAAACACGCCATTGGCAACTCAGGGTTAATGATATATACAGAAATTTAGAATATTATTGCAATTTACGAAACATCCACTCATAGAAAAATATCAATAATTATTACTACTTACTAATTGAGATTCAAAAAAATTAAATTTTTTGTTTAGACATCACGCAAGTTTGGCATTCATTTATAAGAGTTTAATCAATTAATTAAGTATCAACTTGGGCAATTATTTTAATAGTCATAGCGTTTCAATCTTTATTTTGATCTCATCAGCATTCGTTTATATAAGTCTCTATTTCATTTTATCTCAAAATCATATATTGTTGAAATAATTAATAACTTTCATGTTTCAGGGAATAAAGTTTGATAGACGGAATGCAGCTAGCAACAGAGAATTAGTTTAATCATCTTCACCATTGCATAGCAAATAAATATTATATACAACATCAAATTGAAGTTAATATAATTTCATAATCTCCTGATTAAGCATTGTTACATAAGCATCTGTTATGTCTCACAACTAACTAATATAACTCTTATTACAATGATTAATTTGTAATATTATCATTTATTTTTCATTATAGACTTTATTATAAAATCTCAGAATCAACAGAGAAAGCACAAACCAATTGTGAAATGTCAGCAAAATGAATACTTATTTACAACTCTACTCAGAATTTTGAATATTGCTGAATGAATATTTAAACAAATCAAAATTAATCTATTTGCGATTTAATTTTAATTTAAACTTTAACAATTAAAATTTATAAACCATTTGAAATAAATATAATGGAAAATATTTAATTTAAATATTTTTTAGAAAGAAACAAAGGTTTTTAATTAAAAATACAGTTGAAAATGTTTTGTGAAAATATTGTACCGTATTTATTTTCTTATAACACACACCTTTAATAATTTTCTGTTTGATATATGAAAATTAAAACCGTACATTCAAATTACGGAAAGCTAGAATGTTTATTCAAAATATTGATCAGGCAGATAAAGGCTGCTATTTCCAACTAAATTGGAATCTTGAATGCCTTGGCCCAGGGGCTCATCAATACCTTCATGTCTGTCAATATAGCCCGGTTTTGAAAATCCAGAAATTATCGTAGCATGAGACAGCTGCTCCCAGGCAGAGTCAACCCAATCAATCAAAACATCTCTTTGGGGAACTTTTGCTTTGAATATGCCTTCATTTGCTTCCATATCCGTTCTTAATTTTTCAGACCACATTGTTCTTAAGTGCGATTTAAACGGTTTATTCCAGCTGACATCTGCAGGCTGGCAAACCGATGTAAAACCAGATGGAATCTTCATCAATGTAATATTAAGGATATTTGCAGCGGCTAAAACATCGCTTGTCCAGTGTGCTGTAAAGTCATCCAATAATAAAATCTTTGGCTTCTCCACATTGTCGGAAAAATTATGATAAAAATTATGATAACCATCATATCGCTTGTAAACCAGCCATTTTGGTTGCAATATATTTGAGTCGTGCTGGTTTTATTGATCTCCTGTATTTTTTCCAGACACAACTACAAATCCATGTTGATTAATTCTATTCTGCAACGATGATGCCTCCACAACTGATTGTTTACCCTTAAATATTACAAAAGGTGGTTTTTTCTGTCCATTAGAAGATCCCAGCAATAATATTGATATCCTCTCTTTTTCTTTCCCAGCTGTTCGTATGAATATTGTCTTGGAACCTGTTTTATCTAAGGTTTTTCCGGGGATTGTTTCATAATTAACAGCCGTTTGGTCGGCATTCCAAACACAATCTAGATTTAATTCAATCATTTTTTGTCGGACGTCTAATGCAAACTGAGTGGCTACCGGATTTGGAAGGACTATGGATGTTTGTCCTTAATGAGATTTGGCTCTGAGTGACAAGCCATATTTTTTCTTAAAGGTTATTAGCCACCCAGTGCTTGCTAAGAAATTATTAACATCGGTTTGTCTGCACGATAGGCGAGCTTTAGTACGAAGTATACTGTCGGTTACGGGGACACCATTTTGGCACAGGGTTCGGAGCCAGAAAATAAGTTCGTCTTCGACTTCAGATGAAAGACTCGAGGAAGTTCCTAGTGGTCGGATCTTTTTCAATTTCTTGACCCTATTCATATTCCCAAGTTTTGTTATTCGGTCTTTATTTTTTCTCCATTGATATATTAACTGTCTTTTGGCTTCACGAGCTGGCGATGATGACTTTAGATCAGGCCAAAATTTGGTAACTGTCTGTGACACACCATTTACATCATAGAAATCCAACACATTCTTTTTAAATTTTATCGTATATGCAGTTCTCATATGTTTTACTTCTACTGTGTGGAATCCTTTTGTAGAAATGCGCCCAGATTCATTCTTCTTACCCACCATGTTGGGTTTAAAAGTTGAGTGTTTTTAAAAATTAAAAAAGTATTGAACGATAATATTAAGCCTGTGTGTTATAAGAAAATAAATACGGTATATTGTAAAAAGATAAACATAAATCATCTAATGTAATAAAAAATGAGTAAAAGAATGTGTTGAATTTTCAAGGGATTTAGTGAAAATCTAGCATAAATAACTAAAGAAGCTTGCTATTTTATTTTTCTGCATATGACGAAGGTTTAAAAATTAAATGAATGATTAATTATAAAAATAACTGCAGTATAGCAAAAGTATGGAATTAGAAAAAGTTAATAGTATGCTGAAAAATGTAAGATTAAATAAAAATTAACATGGATATGGAAAAAATTCAAAAGTTGTTATGTGAAGAATATTGTTATTCTTTGGAAATTATTTATATGTAAATCTATTGAAAAGTTGATTTTGTTCAAATATATGTAACCAAGGTCATGAGTTATTATTCATTTCAAGAATATTTTAGTTAAATTTTAATTAACTATCTTTATTTAAATTAAAACAAATAAAATTAGCAAGACACTTTTACTAAGAATACGATAAAATTATATCAGAATAACAATAAACATGAATTGGTACTTCCGTGTTATCTTACCCCCAAAAATTAAATTATAAAATACAATTAAAATAACAATATAAAAAATGAGAGAATACATTATTGATGACGTTATTGAACATTATTGAACATGAATTTATTAAGGCTATCTGTGATTTATGTAATTATGTGAGTTTATGTGGCGCAAACGTGTTCTAAATTTTATCCGTTTTCACATACAAAGTATTACAAAGTCCTACTTTGAGAGTTGATGATTGAGTAATGATGACTACGGCTTGGTTTATATAAACAATCTGGAATTTTATTTAATTGAAATACTAACAGATAATTTCCATTTCGAATAACTTAAATAAAACTAATCAATTAAATTATTTTGTAATTTGATTCCATTGTTTACTACATTTATACTTAAACTGGTAATGATATTCAAACCAATAATGTTTGAACTATGTTCAAACCAGTACTGTTCAACTTGTAGTAATTTGTAATTCTCCTTCCAAAACCTCATATGCTTTTATATAAACCAACTCTTTGGAGTTTGTATTAAATTTTACACCCAATTTAAAATTAACTTATTATGGTAATTGACTTTGATTCAAATCGAGATCTAGAGACAAAACAAATGAAAAGAATGAATATTTATTTTTATAATCTTAAGTGTGTTTAGACAATTCATGTTTTTATTCAAATCTCTCACAATTGATTGTATATAAATCATTATTCGAATATAGTTCTACAGTGTGTATTCATACCATCTATAATGTTGACGCTTAGGTTGTGAATCAGACTCTTCAATTTATTTGATAACGAAGAAATTGCACTTTTGTTGATGGTGATTAAATATCTTTCCTTTGCGAATCTAACCTTTGGTGGGTTACAGGTATTGTAAATTTTACCCCCTCGTGCTGTTTCCAGCGTAACCCAGAATACAATTCATAGCTGACCACTTGATACCCGTTGAGCAATCAACGTTGGTACTGTATCAAGAGTTTGGGCGCTAGCAAAAAGTGAGCATGCCTAACATACTATAATTGTCTAGCACCCCCTGGGGTTCACGGACTACCGATAGAAGGCCTATGTCCGATTTCTTTTCGTCCCCTTAAATATATATAGGCACATACACACGGATACATACACTCCCATATACACCCATATACCCATATATACATGTACACATATATATACCAATCGTGTGAGAAACTCAAAATGTACCGATAAGGAAACACTCGTAAAAATTTTATTTGGACAATTGAACAATTGGAAGAGTCCTGGCTGGTTCCGATTCAGTAGCCCGGAGAGCTAATTGGGCCTGGCTGGCCTGCCTTATCCTTGCTCGTGCCGCTTTTCCCGGCCGAATCTTTTTCTTCGAGGTCTTCGGCGCTACGCATTCCTTTCGTTGGTGGAGCAGCTCGTCTAAAGGCCGGATCTTGGTAATGGCCTCTCGATCAAGGTCCTGTTGGAGTGCCTTGACCTCCAGTTCTCTCACTCTCAGGCGGAGGGCCCGCAACTCAACTTGATCTTGGGCACTTTGGAGTTGCAATTGGGTGATGAGTTTCATTCGCTTCTTCATCTCTGTGGGCGGGAACCAGGTGCTCTCGAAATTTTGGCAATGGGCCTTAAGTCGCATCAACTTGGCTCGGTAGTCTTCTACCTGTTGTTGCGCCCTCTCTCTGTCTGCTCTCATTTCTTCCAGGAGTTTTAACACTGAAAAAGACAACATTAGGAATCTTTACCTCAGCATTGAGTGACGCCAGTTAGTAAGGTTAAATGAATTTCGCCCCTTCGTCACTACTCCCTTCTGCGCACATCTAGGCCTATTTTATAGATTTTATCAAAGCTTATAGGGTGGTCGTAATGGCCAACGCTACGGGAAATTATAGTCGGTGGTAACAATAGCCCCCGTTAAAGGCAAATCATTGAAGTCAAAACGATGCACATAATGTAATTAGTATGAACAATTACTACATACATAAATAATTGAACTAAGAAAATTATCATCAATAATCACACTGGTTCATGAAGGTAATCAAAACAAAACAATATCAATAATGAAGTTAGCAGAGATGACCAGAACACAACAGAGTAGTTAGATGGGCACGCACTGCCAAGACGTGCAAGGTACTATAAAACATTCATCCTATTACAGGATTTGCACTGTGTATTAACAACATAATCATTTGGCTATATAACGTTTAATTATAAGTCTCAATCTTTGTCCGCCCCAATCTCCTTGGTGGAACTGGTGCCTTTTCGTGGTCGCCCTCGCCTTTTCGGCCGATTCGGTTCAGGGCTTCTTGGATATTCCAGCCCGCGTTGGAGAGCCGCAGTTCGCCTTGGGTGACATTGGGCTCGTGCGTAACCGTCACAGTCTTCCAACTCACCGGCCAGGGTTGCTTCTTCGAGTCGGTGTAATCGGTCCACCGCCGCCTTTACCTCGTCAAAGGCATCAATCAGGGCTAATGACGTGCCATTGACGTAAAGCTCTATCTTCGGTTTCACGGGGACCACATTCTGGTAGGTCCAATCATGGATTTTATACCAAATCCACCTGGACCTCAGGCGAGTGAGTGCTTCCTCCTGGTCCCGTCTGGCGACTTCGTCTACCTCCACGTGATTTAGGCTGAGTCTGGATGTAGACGTCAAGGGATTCGCGTGGCTGTCTTCTGGCCTAATATTAGGCATACCTGTGAGATTAAGAGAACATATTAGTAAAATTCTATTTGCTCGTCTACGTCCGGTTACCCCAAGACGTTTGATGCCCCATTACATTTAAGCTCAAACGTGACCCATATTGCAATGATCTTTCAGGTGGTGAAAAAATGAACTTAATGTATTAATCAATTTCCCCCTTCTGATTTCGATGTAATTTAAGTAGGCTAGCGAATTATGAAATTTATGGTTTGTAAGTATCAGTTGCAGAATTTCAGTTCGTATGTTTAAAATGAAAATCCATGAGCTGTTTTTTGATGGACTAATGGTCGCTACAGAAAAAAATGAGCATTTAAAATTTTCTAAACTAAACTTTCACTAGCGGTTGTTTAAATCGTTTAAAGATTTAATTTCACTGTTTATATTAATTTATATTAAATTAAATATTTATTTTCCTTTAATGGTTTTTTGAATTCCCTGTTAATACTTTTTGCAAAAATTTATTCTACCAGGACCAACTATGGGAAGTGGATGTCGCAAATTGTCTGAATTTACATTCAGCTCCTGCGAATCCCTGACCAAAGTGGTTGCAAGTGGTTCCCTCTTCGACTGATACTTAGCGAGTAAATTAGCTTTTTAGATGCTTTAAGTTTGTATAATTTCAGGAATGAATCTCCAAACTCTTCACTTTGAAGGTGACAACTTAAATAATGGATTCGAGATGCCACTGTTTGATGGAAGTTCAAAATATGTCAGCGCTCTAACTTTGTGAAGATTCAGCTGGGTAATATTATTTATTTGGATCTTTGATCTAGGCCTCGGAGTTCTAAGTCCACCAATTTTACTCGAAGACGTCCAGCGATTTGTCATTTACTTTCGAGGATTTACCCTGCTGGGAGTATTAATTGTATAATTCTCGCAAAGCGAGCATTCAAAGGGACTTATATACATTGATTTATTTATGCCGTTTTCTGGTTTTTTGTTTTGTTTTTTGAAGAGTATTTTAGTCAATAAATCCAGCTCGATTTTTGAATCTTTGATTCCTTTACGCACTCCTACTTCGGCATGATTTTGTTTTTGCTGAGGTAGGTAAATGAACTAGGGGTTCCTTCGAGTGATGATCCGAGGGGCAATTCCACGAGGTTATTGTTAATATAGGTATATACCCGTACACTCACTAATGCACATGCACAGTTATAACTACATAGATTTACAAATTTAAGTCACTGATCCTGACGTCATTTACTGGGGGGTGTTACTAAAAATAGATCTCAGTAATTTTCGGGGATTTTTATTGGAGGGTAGGGTCTTTGTAACTAATTTAGAAATAGGGGGTCCCCAAAAATCAAAAGTTTTGGTTAAAGTTTTATTTAAGAAAATAATCCTTCCGATAACGTAACCATAAGGGTAGTATGACCAGGGTGAAAATTAATGTCCACAATACTAACGGTAGAAATAAATAATAGCAATAATAATTTTTATTAATAATGATTATAGTAATAGTAATAATAGTGTTACATTACTAATAATAACAATAATGATAATACTATAATAATAATAACAATAATGATAATCATAATAGTAACATTAATAATAATAGCAATAGCAGTACTAGTAATAGCAATATCGATAAGGTTAATCACGATAATAAGTGTAAGGTTTATGCAGTGGGTAATAGATGTGTAATTCGGGGGGGGGGTATTTGCGAATATTTATAACTTATCAGTTTAACATTTTACCGACCAAATATACGCTAGAATGAGTTAATTTAAGACATTTATGCAACAGGTAATGAAGGTATGATTCGGGGGGGGGGTTATTTATGAATATTTATAAATTAGTAGTTCAATATTCTATAAGCTAATTATATATAAAAATAAGTGAATCTGGTGTAATTAAGTAAATACATAACCTAGGGGCTAATTACGTAGATTTATCATTTTAACACTTTGTAAGTTAAATATATATCAACATAAATTAGGATAATTAGGTACTGGACAATAAGTATATAATTTAGAGGATCCTCTTATGAAAATTTATAAACTATCATTTTCAAATTTTACAAGTAAATAGATATATCAAATTAAGGTAGGATGTTTATGCATGAAATTTTACCAGCTATCATTTTAATATTTTATAAAATAAATATATACATCAGAATAAGTTAGGATTTTTATGAATGAAAATTTTCAAACTATCATTTTAATATTTTATAGGATAAATATATACATCAGAATAAGTAGGATATTTATGAATGAAAATTTTCAAACTATCATTTTAATATTTTCTAGGATAAATATATACATCAGAATAAGTAGGATATTTATGAATGAAGATTTTCAAACTATCATTTTAATATTTTCTAGGATAAATATATACAACAGAATAAGTTAGGATATTTATGAAGTGGGCAATAAATATATAATTCAAAGAACCATTTATAAAACCAGGTAAGTTGTACATATTCCAGTTGGGGGTAACCATGAACTGGTGATCCGACGACTTTACGACATTGGTAAGAAAGATTGCCTTTTCTTTAAAGTTAATCTGCTGACATATGCGATTTCATACTGATGGTAATGACACACTCTCTATGAAGATAACGAGAAAAGGGTGGGGTGGATAGTGATAATAATCCTGGAGGTGATATTACTATTAAGGCAAAATAGAATTTTTAAAGATTTCAATACCCATATGGTAAGGATAAAGACTTGAAATTAATACCTCATCGAACGTGATTAGATTATCGTTAACAACGAACCTAATTACGAATGATATCAATAAAGTCTAATAACAATAGTTAATATTGATTAATAGTTTGTGCAATTAGCCGATCACTGGATAACTTTTGTGATAATTTGAGTCTGGGATCTTTCCCGTTTAGATGTTCTTAATGATGTATTTCCTATAGAATATTTGAGTGTGTATTTTAGATATGTCGTTTACCGGAAGGTCGAATTAATTAAAATTTTCCTACTTTCCCGATTCAACTGAATACGGTTCGATAGGCCCTATTGTAATATGTTTCCCGCGATTACTTGCCCGTATTTTAGTTCGTCCGCATAGTCCCTGCGACTATGCCAACTACCTGGATGGATTTACCGCCCTACTCCTGGTTAGAAACCATTTGTTCGTGGCGACCTTCCGGTTAAAAAGAAAATGAAATTTAGTGCATGTGGGGTCGTAGACCCGTATCGTGCATGTGAAAATGGTTTTTGGAAGCAAGGCTGATCAGCGTCGTGGATGCAATCCGCTCACGACGACGCTGGTCACTCTTGTTGTAAATGATCGAATCAAAATAAAAAGTGACAAGAATTAAAATCATTATAATATATCATAAAAATGGATAATAGTTATAAAATAAATACACCATCCTTACTTTCAATATGGTTCGAAAATTCGACAAAAATTTTTGGCATACAAAAATATCTGAATTGTGACGAAAATGCGTCGGTATATATACCTATTTTGTACACGTGTATGTATTGATGCATTAAAACAAACTCGAATTCTTTTTATTCCAGAATTTTCTATTTTGTAATTTTGATATTTTTAATGGAAATTTTAGTGCTATAATTTTTGTTTTTATTTTTAAATTTTTATTTTCTAATTATTTTTTCATTAATTTACGTCCATGATGGATTTGGAACGGTTCCAGAACATTCTATATTACTTTTAATTTAACTTTTATTCTAACTGGTGTTTTACGAATTTCTTTTTAAGATTTATTATTTTTAATACTAATTTATTTATTTTCTCTAACTTTTACGGCTTTTGTGATGGTCATCGCCATTTTAATGGAATGTTCTGGGTTTTTCTGGAATTTTTACTGTTTTTACCATCTTTTAAGTTATTCGAGTTTGCTTTTCGTAATTCTATGTTTATTTGGTTATTTTTTGAGTTAAAGTTTGCATAACTTCTTGCTTTTGTGTGAAGTTTATTTAATTTCTGTGTTTTAGGTTTTTGTTGTTTTTTTTCCTTTAATTATTATTGTTTATTTGGTGTGGTTTTTAATATTTAACTGTACTTTTTGCTTTTTGCATGCTGTGTACCTACACATTTCAGTCACAATTAGAAATTTGGGTCTAGAAGTCAGTTCTAGCCCAACACCTTATTGTCTGTCATTATATATCAAACACACATCTTCTTTATGTTGAGGTCTCAAATAAAAGACTTCATTCACAAGATTCTTCAAATTCAGATAAAACAACTTTGCGTGCTATATAATGTGCGAATGTTATGTTTGCGTGTTTTGTTGCTTGTATGAAATTTTCGACCTTTTTGTTATGCCTGTCAGGTATTTAAAACTAATAATGGTTGGGCTTTGTAGCTTACAAGAATGTGGATTAAATTTTGGGCTATAAATAATGATTTTGTACCACTATTTATATCATTTTTAGGTCTCTGTTATTATAGAAATTATATTAATATTATTATAAGAGTCATTAATGTTATTATCTTGTTAAAATTTAACACCTATTATTAAAAGCTATTAAAAAATCATTATTATTATTTCCTTATTATTTCCTTAATTATTTTTTTATTAATTACTATTGAGTGTCTCGAGGGTAAGTAACTGATATATGATGATATAATGAGTTATAATGTTACTAGAAGTTTGTAGAGCCCGATAGGGTCACCGTTAAAAAAATTGTATCGGGGCAATCGGGGTGCCTGTGTGTGAAACCTAAAAAAAACGATAAATAAAAAATGATGCAAAGATAACGTAGTAACAATAGACTAGATAACTGTTACAAACTTTATTAAATAAATCAAATTATAAAGACCGAGTAAATTTCGGGGACGAGAGTAATTAATACTGTTTCAACCAGGGATCGGTGAACAAAATATTTGTCTTGTTCTCTTTGGATTTGTATAGGTTTCTTGTTTACAAGAGGATATCTCGTAACACAATTCTGGTTACTACAATTCGGGTCTTCCAAAGTAAATCGAGCGTGCAATTTCTCTATTATAGTAACGTTTACTATTCACTAGCAATAGTATGAATTAGCTTCCAACTATAATATGGAACTTTTGAAATAAATTGACCAATATCGTTTAATATTTTTCAGTATCTTTGATAATGATTGTACACTGTGAATTGTTACTCGTATTCGGCTCGAGCTCGGTTTATCGGGAAATGTTTTGAATAGAGATAGAACGAGAACGTTTGTTTATGTCCGGTTGTAGTTGGATATAGTGTACAATTAGCAACCAAGTATAAACGAATGGAGTAGATCAAATAAATTATCTGTTTATGAATTTGATCACGTAAAGTATCTGTTCAAGAATTTGATCAAATTTATTGTCTGTTCAAGAATTTTCTTTCTATCGAATTTATTTTTTTGTCAATATTTATATAGCAATAATTCACCATTGTAAATTATCGCTAATAGTTTCTTTAATTAATTTCATAACGAGGCTTACGCCCAACGAAATGGACCAACGTCCCGTCCCTTTGTTTAAACATAAAAAAGAACAAAGTTGTACATTACAATTACAATTATATTTTTCTTGTTCATTTCCATATGTCTCGTAAGAGCATATTGTAAATTGTCGAGAACTTTTAAAATACATTTAAAATTATTATTTGTCTGAACAGCTCTTTTGCAACCAGCCTGAATTCTAAATTAATTAAAAATTTCCCTAATTAATTAAAATATTTTACATGTGTTGAGGATACCTAAATAATAATTTATAAAGAAATAAATAAAATTACCTGGGGAAGATCGCCATGACAAGCGGGACGATCTATTGGAACTCAGAAAAGGAAACGGAAGTAAAAAGAAATTAAAAATGAGAATGATAAAGGAAATAAAAGGAATCAAACAGGAAAATGAAAACTAAGATCAGTACTAATTATTAGTACAAAAAAGAAAAGGAATTTTAAAGTCGGGGAAAAAAACAGCAATATCCTTATCTCGACAGTTTGCCAGTGATAACAGAATTAATGGGAGAAGGCGGTCAAACAAAAAAGGAAAAAGGGAAAACAACTTGACAGCTGTCAGAGATAAAAATGGGACAGTCGGGGAAAGCAGGAGAAAGAAAATGGAAAAACACTTGATTATCTGGAGTGCCACAAAAGAAGCAAACTATATAAGGGAAAACTGGTGGACACGAAATTAGAACGAAATTAGAGACAAAATTGACACGAAGTTGAAACAATTTGAAAGACGATTTGAGAGATAAAATTATTGAAGAAAATTAGACGTTGGACGAAACGTTGTTGGACAGACGATTGTCAAAAATAATTGTAAAGGAAATAATTGTAGAGAATAATTATTGGAGAAGAGTTGAAGAAAAGGATTAGTTGAAAAATAAAACGAAAAGAAGTCATTTGATTATTTGAATAAAGTTGTGAAGAAAGTCAAAGAAAACAACGAAGTCAAAATCCCAGTTTAGAAACCAATCAGTAATTTGTGATCTTTTAATCCGGTGTCATCCACAAGTGCTATTCCTCATCGAGTGTTGCAATAAGCATTGTATAGTCACCAAGCAGAGTGTTGAATTTATTGTCAGTGTAAAGAGAAAGTTTATTTGTGATTATCAATAAAGATTTGTTGTCAAGTGTTATTTGTGAATCGTATAAAGACACGCTTGGAGTCAGAGTAACATTTAAAATTATCACCAACTCAATAACCCAACACATGTCATTAAATAATTAACAATGCCAAATATATTTTCCCCATTATATAAATAAGTTTTCATGTATACCCACATACAAATAAAATATAATTCCATTACATAAATGTCATAAAATACAATTATACATTGCAAAACATTTTCATATTTAAAAAATATCCAGCTCGATCAGTTCACTAAATTTTTGCTCTGCTTTTGACTCTGGTGTATCCAGGGGGGGTGCTGGTAAATCCGTAACAACCGGCTCGCGCAAGCAGCAGCAAGCCGGCTCCAACACACCACTGGGTGTATCGATGTTTATCTTTTTTCGGCGTATATATTAACACAATATTTGTTTAGTCAGACCCTGCAATACTTTGTCAATTCAAAATTCTCGATATCCCTTCCTCTTTCATCTAACATTTAAGTTCAATGTTTAAGTGACAAAACTGACAAATTTGTTTGGTTGTTTTTACTTTGATAAATCGAACAAATTTTACAGATTCCCGATTGATAAAATTTTTTATTGAAAACTTTATTAGAAACTACTTTTAAACTATAAGTACTGAAAACCTGAAAAATTATTTTTAAAGTATTTTTTTAAATTAAATTTATTTATTCATATAAATAAAAAATTATTTAAAAATTAATTTTTGTATCCTTTTTTGGTTACGCAACTGTAAAAATTTCTTTACATATGATTTTCAACAATTTAATACAGCTAAAACCACTTTATCAAAGAAATTTGATAAAAAAATCATTTATAATTTTTTATATCGTCAATTTAGGGTGCCTTCAATGCAGGTTTTTGGCCTGTGCACTCAATGAATGAAAACAATTAAAATAAATAATAGATAACCTTAGTTTCAGTAACTATAGCGCTTAGCATTCTCATTAGCAATTATTTTATCTGTCCAAAGCACGTTTTCTAGGTTATATACAATCTTCATAATAAAAGTTAATGAAGTTTTACACTAATTGCACAATTGAAAATTTAAATAATATAAAAATGTATTGAAATTTTGATAATTATTATTAATAGAAAATATTATATAATTCTAATCTTTCTTTTTTTATATCTAAATAACTTCTAGATAATTTCTTTAATATTTGAAAACATTAAAACAAAAAAAACATTAAATTAAAAATTTGAAAAATTGAAAAATCTGCCAAAAAAATCAATATTAATTAAATTAAATTATCAAAAATATTAGTGTGAGAAAAATTGAAATTAAAAATAAAAAATAATCTTAGTGTTGAAAAATTAGAAAAGTTTACTAATATAATAAAATTAAATTGATTGAATAACAACTAATAAATGTTTTACTGAAAATTTGTTGTTTTCCTTAAGATTTTATTATTTAGTTTGTTAATAACGAATATTTCTATATTCTAAAAGCCTAAAAATAAAATAAAATTTTCTAGTAATAAATTTGTATGTAAACCTTTCAAATTTTCTTTAACTATGTACTTTATCTTCATGACGCTTGGTCACGCCAATTTATAATTAATAATTGTTTTGGCAATTATTTCTGATTGAGTTTTTCACAGACATTAACTGTTGAAAATGGCTACAATATTTCTAATTAGCAATTCAACTTCAGATAAACGGTGAATAAAATAGGAGTAAAACTTAGGAAATTTTTAGGGCAAGTTTTTAAGTGTCTGCCAAACTCTGTGCCGTGAAATATTTAGGATAATTTTAATCTACAATTGAAAAATTAGCCAGCAAGCATAAAGATAGGAAAACTACCATGTATAAGACAAAGTACGTATGGACGTCTTTGTATTTGAGGGCGAATACACAAATTGTTCGTTTGCGAGATTCTTATTTCTATATATGTGCATTATATCTAAATAAAATAATAAAAGGACTTTTGTTATTACTACACTAAAGAATTTGTATATTTATTGTATATATTGATAAGTTGTATTTAGTTTTTCCGATATTTATTATTTAGTGTGCCGCAAAACAAAAGACCGTTTCTTAGTGTGCCGCGGACGAAAAAAGTTTGGTAGACACTGCTTTAAACAGTAAAAGGCGTGGAATATCGGAAAAATGATAAAAATATGATTGAGAAAAGAAGATTTTATTTGTTTGGTTTAGTGTTTGGAAGACACTTTGGTTTTCACTTGATTATTGACAGCTTTATATAATAGTTTTTGTTTATAATAAGTAGATATTGGCCCTTTGCAGAAAGACCCTACCCTACTGCAGAAGGGTAATGTGTTTTTTGACTAAAAGTTTTTCAGGTCAAAATGAACTAGAGTGTATATTGCTAAAGCGATTTATGTCAATGTGAAGCACTATATTCATGTAGTATTTTAAGTCCCTGGATTTTTGTACTAATGTTAAGCTTTCATTAAAAATGCCTAAATATTTTCTTTGATCCCAACATTTTTATACAGAAATTTATGGTAAGATATTTTTACCCTTTCCTGGCTAATGATGCCATATGGAATCATGATATATTTCATACAGGTATAAACACATCTATGGACTGGTAGGTATAATATTTTTATTTATCATCTATAAGGAAGATCTATACTTTTAATGTAAAATCATTTAATCCAGCCTTTTTTCAAATATTTTATTGTTTTGTCTTTTATATTATTTTATGTTATTGTCTTCAACTCTTAATTCAGCCAGGGAAGGGTTAAGAAACGATGTCCTTTGACAAATTAAAGTCAATTAAAATAAATTAAAGTCAATTAAAGTAGTAAATTTTAAAAAAGTAATAATTTATCTTAAGTAAATTAAAGTAATAATTTTAAAAAATGAATGTATTTAAATGTAAAATATTTTTCCAAGATAGTTTTTTGCAAATTTGAATGAAATATTTTTCAGAGGTAAATTTTTAAAATAAAAATATAAAAGTGATAAATTCGTTTGAAATTATTTAATATACAGATATATTAATTACAACGTAAGTTTTTATTTTATTTAATTTAGAGATTGTGAAGAAATAAACGCAAGATTAATATTTATTTCCTATTTGTAGTTTTATTGACACAATGAAATCACAACGTTTCTCAAATTCTGTTTTTATCACAATATGTGCATATTAAAACAAATTTAATTATGCAATTATATCTCCGCGTGATTTTCATCTTCGTTCTCGAAAAAACTGGTTTCAAAATCATCAAGATATCGAGGTCTTTTTGTCCTGCCTCTACGTTCATCTCGGCGCAGTGAGTTGAGTATAGGATTGTCTACGCCGAATCCCGTTGATGTTGAAGTTAGTCGATGAATTTACCTTCATTTCAATACCTTCACCCATGTTGATGTGCACTTCGCGTTTGGTGGTTTAACGTAAACTGCATCGCCAACTTGGAACAACGTGTCCTGTGTCATCTCTTCTGTATAACAAGCGCCAACTCCTTTCCAGCAATATGAAAACACGGATGAAGACGGCGGCGTTCCGCACTTGTCATTAGGTGCTAGGTTATACCAATATACCATTTCTAATATTCCCTTGTTGGTTCTTGCTGCCATCCGTTTAATTGTACGATGGTTCCGTTCTATTATGCCGTTTCCTGATGGCCGATAAGCACATTGAAACACACATATCACACCCCATTTGCTACACAGTACTTTCATTTGTGTCGACCGAAATGATGTCACATTATCAATCGCCAGCTCATCAGGGGAACCTCGTTCTCTAAAGATCTGTTCAAGTTTCCGTGTAATAATCTCCGCGTCTTCACCTCTTATGTTCTTTCCACAGAACAAAACGACCCGGTCCACAATCAATCATAGTTAAAAAAAACTTATTTAGATAGTGTGTAACATCCATAGCCAGTCTCTTCCATGTCTCCTTAACGCTAAACTTCCCATGCTCCCATGTTACAAGCACCGGAATCGACAGATTGACATTCTGAACATTCACTAATTATAGCCTTTACATCCTCAAGTGTAACGTCCGGGAAAAGTTGTGTGCAAAATAAAACGTCTTCTTGGCAGCGAAATGGTGCTGTCTATGACTTTTTCGTAACACTTGGCTCACAACAGCAACGGTGCTTGCAGTTGGTTTGACACACGATTTAACCCATGTCAGCCATTTATTACTGACTCTTGTTAGTGCATCTGCTTTGTTTTTATCTGTCGGGACAAACTCAACCGAGATCGTTAAGTCATAGCTTTTTCGTAATTCACAAATGATCTGCAGACATCTTCGGACTAGCATCTCAGCAATTCCATGAGTTCGGATTCTGGCAGTATCCGTTAAAACTGAATCTAACTACTGACGGTAGGGGATTCTGTTGCTACAACTAAGTTGCTTCTTTCCCATCTGATGGCTAAGTTAATTCCCTTTATCACAGAGTTTAACTCTGCAAGGTTTATATGAGAGAAATCGTTTTCCTTCCTCATCCATGATGCATCTTCGACGATTTTTTCTGATATTTCTAACGCAACTTCTAATGCCAGATTGCTCCATCGCACCAGACAATCGTAGATCCCTCCTTGTTTACGTTCCACTCACCAGTCACAGGATCGCTCTCTTTCACACGATACATCATTTCGTTAACCAATTTTAACGCGATTTTTCCAATCGTATCATCTCACTTACTTCCAGCACTGTGTCATTTTATATAGCTACTTGCTACTTCTAACTATCCAGCAACGGGATAGTGGACTCTTCCATTTCTTACTACAAAGCATAATAACAAGTTACTAAATACAATAACGTATGACAAAACATAATATCAAATAACTACGCTCGTTAGCCTCCATAACAATCACTATATATAAAAAAATAATATTCTTTAATATGATTTAATTTAATTATTTCAAGTGTATCTACTATCAACAAAAAGAACAAAATCGAGAACAAGAATAACACAATACAAAGTAAGTTTTTTTTATTTAATTAATTAAATTTAAATTTAAATTAGGTTGAACATCATAAATTACAAAAAGAAGTTTCTGGTTTACGTGACGTCAAGGTTATTTCAACAAAATAGAATAT
>CAUHTR010005002.1:0-31610 GCA_959609185.1 Schmidtea polychroa | reverse complement strand
NATATTCAGATCAAAAAATTGAATTGGGAATTCTAAAGCTCTCCTTCTAATGATACAAACCCAGTTAAAGATGATTTTCATCTTATAATGTTTTAAATTTATCACTATACTCTAAAATAACCAATTGTCGGAGTTGAGGAGTCTTTTATTATACACTGGCTTTCAATCATTAAAATTCGCAGTACTATTCATTATATAGTATATATATTTCTGTGATTTACTTTATTTTTCTGTTATCACATAATATTTTTATATTTAAAAAAGGGGTAATATTAGCTGTGCTGTAAAAGTATTTAAAAGATCACATAATTATTTTAATAGAGCTGTTGTTTAAAATGAGCTATAATTGTAATTAGATGAGATCCTAAAATAGATAATCGAAAGCCTAAATAAATTAGATGGAATCTTAAAATTATACTGTACTGTGCCGAGGAATCGTAAATGGTATATGTATTATTATTTATTTTTGTTGTTTTTTTAAAATAAATAAAAAATAACGTTATGTGCCCATATTTTGAAAAGTAACCACATTGTGCGCAAGAGAAAATTTTGTTTTGGTAAATTAAGACTTTATTTTTATAAGAATTTTTTTATTATTAGAAAAACAAATTCCATTTTAGTTTAATTACCACGTCGATCTTTATTATTTTTCCTAAATTGAAAACTTTTTGTACATCGATTTCGTCTCCACGCCTTAAAAAATTTGATACGCATGAGATGGTCCAAATGAAGTGTCTCCAATCTGTTTCTGGCCTTTGTTTTAATGGCATTCATTTGACTAAACCCAAGCTCGCAATCTGCACTGAATGCTTGAAAGGTCGCAGAAATGTCTATTAAAGAGAACGTTAGAGTTAAATTTGGTTTGGTATAAAAATTCAAATTCGAATATTGGCTTAAAATTTGCTTCTTCACTTCTTCACTATAATTTGGAATAATTTTCGAGTATTTGTTAAGAAGATTCAGTAAGTTTTGGTTTCCAAAATTAAAGTTGTTGCTGTTTGCGATTCCTATGTGATAAAATGCAGCCCAGTCTTTCATTTTATTCTTCTGGAAATTCTCTAGATGATCACATAGCTTTGTGATAAATTCAACAATTTCAACAGTGTTGAGAAGTTTTATTGCTTCTTCGCTCCAAAAAATTGTTTCTCCAAGATACTGGCTTCGAATCCTTTTAATAATGGATTTTACGTATTGATGAGCTTCCATAGGAGAAAGTACGCTTTTTTGAAAAAATTTGCTCATTTTAGCTAATTCAGTTAAAACATCATTTAGCACTATTTAAACTAATCGGTTCAAAGAATTAGTAAGAACGTTAACACAATATTTAGAGATTGGATCATTTGAATTTTCAACTTCACCTTTGCAATACTCAATCAAAACATCATAATTTCGAATAAATGGAATCACTGCAAAGTGCCGCGAAAGCCACATTACCTCATTGAGAGGTCTAAAACTCAAAACATCGCATTCCATTACTGCAGGTAAATCTTGAAATTTGCCTTTTTTCACAGATGATCTACTGAACATTGTGTACACCATTCTTAATAAAGTCTCTAGAGTTTTCATTAAAGGTATTCCTCTCCAAGCATCGTCAATTCCAAGGTCTTCTCTGTGAGCCACACAATGCTGAGCTGATAAATATGGAATATCTCGTTGTAGTATCTTTGCTACTCCATTATAGCCACCCAGCATAACCGCAGCTCCGTCCGATGTCATCAATACCATTTTAACCATATCCAACTTAAAATCAGAGTAGAATTTTTTGATAGCTGCCACAATTAATAAAGCGTCACAAGCACTTAACTGAATTATAGTTGCAAAAGAGATTTTGTAATCAAAGTTTGTTCTGAATTTTATGTAAATTATGAGCATTTTATGAATAGAAATATCCGTGCTCTCATCAATTATTAAGCAATGATATTGTGATTTTCTAATAGCCTCGAAATCTTCATTCTGAACTACTTGGTTTATGCATTCCACGAATTCAAAGGCATAATTTTTGCTGCGCCAACTTTCAGGAATTTCAACATATTTTGATACGTGGCTATTTATTTCCTACACAGAATTCATTGAACTGTTCAATTTTATTGCCAAAATTACGTTGTCAATTAAAACTTTAACCATTTTTGGATTTGCCGTTTGTCTTCCAGCATTTTCTATTCGTACCTCACGGTCTTTAGGAGTTTCAGTAATCAGTCGAACTAATCCACCACATTTACGAGCTGTAAGAATTTCAACCGCTTCAATGTGTGTTTTGTGATTTAGATGACGTTTCAGATAATCCAATTTCCAATCATCCTACTTTTTCCAAATTGAAAAATCTCCATCTACTTTCGCTTCGGTACAAAATTTGCACTTATTTTTACTTTCTTCTTCATTGAATTCGAATATACAATCTAGTTTCACATGGCAGAGTTCACGTGAAGTTGGTATTTTGGTCTTAACAAGTTGCAAAAGCCAAGAAGGTTTGAAAAATTGGACATACTTTTTTGGATGTTGACATTGGTTGACTTGAGGAGTTTGTTTTTGACATCTTTGAAGCTGGGATTGAATTTATTTAAAAAAAAACAACAAAAATAAATAATAATACACATACCATTTACAATTCCTCGGCACAGAACAGTATAAAATTCGTAACAAAATATTAACTTTATTTGGTCGATGTTTGAAATATACTAATTATATTGCTTTATAATAGCAATTAGCAATGTAAAAATAAGCCTACTTTTATCGATATTAAAAATTATCTTAAAAAACGGTCAATAATTAAAAAAAATCTGCGAGCAATTTTCTTATGCGCGCAAAATGGAATGCTTTGAGCAACAATATTTTTTATGCGCGATTGAGCATGCGCGCAGCTTAAAGGGAACGTTGCTCATCAGTATTAAAAACCTGATCCGGATTATAGGAATTTTCCGCAATATTTTTGGCAGCATCTGAATCTGCAGATGCTAGTTCGCCCTTTAATTTCAGATTATGTAATATCTTTTTTAAAATATTTCAAACCAACCATGGCTTGCTAAAAATTACATCTTTGTTTCAGTTGCAAAGGAGGATGGTAACTGATCTTTATTTTTTTTCATAAACTTTCGAAGCTTTATTTGTTATAACATTAGTATCAATGGGAATTGGCTTTTGTGTTTGGACTTCTAACCATATAATTAATGCCTTTTAATTTTTTCCATTGCAACATTCCTTGCGTATGAAGTTGTACTCATGCTCGCGCAAGAACCAGCTAGTACACTTTTTCTGACAGAGTCATCATTTTTTATTGTTCTTATAGACTCATTGTAGACTCATTCATGTTATAACCTTGAGCAATATTGGTTACTTTTTCTCTATTACGTTAACGATCTAAAATTTTAATTTTCGTTTCTAACGAAATAAATTTTCTTTTCATTTGGTTTTTCTTTACTTCTTTTGGCATGGTAAGATAAAACTGCTAAAAGTTTAATTAAACTACAAAACCAGTAAACACGAAATTTAAGAAAAACAATACAAATTTACACATACTTTTTCTTTCTTATAAAAATGCAACACTAATGACATAAACAGATTATTTTTATTGTATAGATAAAGTGGGGAATACTAATTTTAGCAAATGGTGCCAATCAAAAAATAAATGGGAATAATTCCTGTCAAAATATGAACACGTCCAAAGCGTTCACTTTTCGCTGTTTTTTTTTCAATTTTAAATTTCAAAACCACGTAAAAGCGAAATCGCGTAAAAAAGTACCGCATAAATCGGGGAATTAGTAGGTGTATTTACATATAAAATCATTTATTCTATATTAAAAACAATTATGAAATTCAAACACACAAACTGATGATCTTTAATGATTGAAATTTGATCTTTCAAAGTATTAATTTCAAATTTTTTAGTTCAATATGAATGTTTATAGATATTGTATATGATTGGGATTATTTCTCACCACGGCTAAATTGTTTACATTAAAAAACACTTAAAGAGAAAGCGAGATGTCATAAGTTTATAAAGGCCCTAAAATGGATACAAATTGGTCCCTTTAATACAGGATTGCATAGAGAAACACTTACTGCTTATTACAGTCAATAGGAACACATAATCTGAAAAATTGATCAAAGCGTTTTCACCAAATAGATAAAAAACAGAATCTTGAGAAACTTCAGAATTGATCTTTTCTTTCTGAAATGATACGAAAATCGTGTAAATTAAACTCTATCAGAACGGGAATAACATATTATATTTGTGAAATTTTATCACGATTAATGGACATTGTATAAATACATTTTTATAACCAATGTAATTATAAATAAAACAAAATATGAGTAATTTTAATATTTAAAAATTAATTACTATTAATAAATAAGTAGTATATCGATAAATAAAAATATATCTATTCTATATGCAATTCCCCCGGATTTGAGTTATTTGTCCCTAACTGAAAACTGTCCCGCATTAGACATGTAACACTTTTAATATTTTCAAAAAAAGAAAGCAGAGAAAAAAGTAAAGTGATTGTTGCTTTTTCTTCATTCTGTTAATTCTTTTTTTCTTTTTTCCCCCCATAAAATGTATAGTTGCATAATAGAATATTGTAAGTTGTGTACAATATGATCAGTTGGGTTAAATAATTAGTAGTCTTTTTAAAAATATAAATATGCAATTTTCACACTTCCATTAAAGAAATAAAGTGTTCTTGTCGTAGTATTGTATAATGTACACATTATTAGTGTATATTTATTCAGAGGTCTAATATAAATGAACCAAGAATCCCGGATTATGCGGTTTTGATTTGAACATGTCCCGCATTTCAATAAAAAATATCTAGTCACTATACTAACGGCTATAATGTACAGGCTGCATTAGATGAAAGATTACATTTTCATTAGTAGATTAAACCTATTTTAACCGATAATTATCATTAAACTTGATTATTAACATAGTACAAAAAATTGTAGGCTCGAATTTTACTAGTTCAGGAAAATAAAATCTTTCTAACCAATATCATGACGGGACATTGAACTTTGTTGTATCACTTGCTAAATGGTTCATTTGAAATGTCCTGAAACATTGCATACCACGTCTAACTTGTCGCATTTAATTCAAAAAAAATTTACAATAATTTAGAAGAATTCAACTTTTATAATATATGAACATATAGAAACTGTCATATTTGGACATTAATATCATAAAAACATCAGAAAGAATTGGATCAAAATTTGCTCTTCTTTTCCCTATATCTAGAGTTTTGAATTTCAGCACCAATAACGCTACCGATTTCAAAAAAGTCTTTAAAGTAAAGAAAGATTTACAGTTTTTATCAATCCTAAACCAACCAGCTCCTATCGACAGGATATTAAAAATCAACTTGAAAGATTCATGAAAGTTATAGCAAAGGAGGGAGAAATATTATTAAAGTAGTTACATTATACAGGTTTTGAAGTTCAATTTAACATTTTTAAAGAAGGGGAAATAATATATATATAAAATGCGATTAAATAATTACAATATCGAGAATAAGAATATAAAAACAAATATTATTAAAAAATCCTACTTGAGTTCTATGCATTTTTAATTGATAGAAACATCGTTTAATTAATATTTCTCATTTCTTTAATCAAATTTCTTAAAAACCAGAACAATCATTTTCTGTGATCCTTGTCAACCCAGAATCAATTAAACGAAGCAAATCGTCTTGTAAACTAGACTATTCACTTCATTGCTTTTGTGAAATGGAACATCGTCAAACTCTTTTCATCAATCCACTGCATTAAAGAATTGTGATAATTTAAAAAATCCAAGATGTTATAAGCGTGCTGTTGAGTGATGCAAAATATTTCCTCGTATTTATTCATTGCACAGCACGTACTATGATTCTTTGAACTAACACCTAGTGCTGAAATTACATGTGTTTTTCCAACCTGTGATCTTCCATATTTTGAACGCCTGTTAATATTGAAACAAACCTCATCAATAAAAATTTTGTTTCTCTCGTTCTTTATAAGTCTTGCAACTCTGTAGAACATTTCACTTTTTCTGACAAGACAGCCTCACTTAAACTTTTTTTGCCACAACTTTCAATTTTTCAAAGCTATATAACGAAGTGATTTAAAACAATTATTGACATCAGTTGTAGAAACAGTCACATTAAACTTTTCTTTCACCTTTTCTGATAGAGCCTTGAGAGTTATATCACATTTCTCGTCGACCTTTGCCCGTTTAAAGTTTTTAATCTAATCATTAATTTTATAATTTCTTCATCCACCTACAATATTTTTTTCAATGCGTCCTTCACTCTTGTAAACTCGAATAATACTTCTAATTGAGAATTCGGGAAGATTAAAAATTCTTGATATTTCTTCTGTTGATTTGAGGTCAATATAATTTTGAATAATAAGTTTCCTTGTGTAATTTGATATTTTGTCTCTGTCATTAAGGATTAGTCTTTTTTAAAAAATTAAATTGAACTTTCTTCAATTTGTTTGAATAGTAATGGAGATTTATGATATAAATTTTTGTATTCAAATAGATATTGATTTGGAATAAATTATTATGAATTCAAATTATTAATAATTGTAATTTTATTGCAATTGATAAATACTTTTTACTATTTTAACAAAGATAATAATCATAAATAAAGGGAAATTTGTATGAAAATATCTAAACATAATGATTTAAAAAGCCAGTCATTGTTATGAGCAAAAAATAGGAATGGCCATTTTGATAGAATCGTTTATTTACTTTATAATACAAATATAATTCTTATAATTAAAATTATAGAATAATTATAATAAATTAAATATTGTGAAGAGTATATAAATGATTATAAAAGTGAGTTTGAATAAAAGATTAAATGTTATTGATTACCAAATGTTAAGAGCGCCTTCCCAGAAAATAAAAATTACCCGTAGATCAACTCGGTGAAAACTATCCAATCCAAGCCCTTCTGGCTGCTTCACTCCAGGAGAAATTGACCTTACAAAATCCTGAGGAGTCATGTACACCTCATTTGTCGTATCCTGTATGGTGGCAAAATAACGGAATATTTTATCAGGCGTGGAATAGGATCGAATTCGATCTTCGTAAGCAATTATCTATAACCCATATAATTATATATCAAAATTTGACCAAGTACAAAAGTGCTATTATTACAATAGGTATTATTATAGTGACAGGCAGAATTCGCTCTCCATCACATGTGATTAGGTTGATTTACTTATGAGATCATTCAATTATCAATATAAGGCCAATTATAAAGAAATGTTGGCATTTCAATAGACCTTTCAAATGAATGTATCCGGACAATTTGACACAAAAACAAAGATAATATAAATTTAATATTTGTCGTGTACCCGCACAGTAAGCTAATAATCGTAAAAATAGAATAATTGTAAGTTCCACATAGAATAAAATTTTATTCCAATTTACAACCTCGAATATAAAATTTCAATAGTTATTTGCGATTGTATCGATGAGCAGGTTTGTACTCTGTTCCATGTTATTCATTAGATTGGCTTTTTAGCTGTTGCTGATAGTAAGGTAGTCATGTTAGTTTTTAATTAATGTTATTCAAACAAAATTGCAATCAAAATATTGTAATACACAATCTAAAATAAAAAATTATATATATATATATATATATATATATATATATATATATATATATATATATATATATATATATGAAGTGTTTCAACTGGCACTAGAGTATTATTATATCTATAACCTCCAAGATAATTAATATAACTATTAATGTAATATTATAGAACAAGCGTTCGCGATATTTTTTCTTCTGAAAATTTGTCCTTCATCCTTCTATTGTTTTATTTGTATGAATATAATCCTCCTTAATTGTTTTACAGTAGTTCCAATTCTCAAATGAGGAAATGGTGTCTTCCAATAAGTGAAATAATATAAAAAATATTCAACGTCTAAAACCTTATAATCCGATAGGTTCCACATGGACCGAATTTGATCAGCTATCAGAATATAAACCAACTCGACTAACAGTATGATATGAACTGCAAAAGACTCGTCATTATTTATTCTAGTAACATATATTCAAGTTTTTGAGCTTGATGCTATATACGCTGAGCAAAGTGGAAATAACAATCGTTAACATCTTATGAAATCCATTCAGTGCTGCTTTATCGTATTTGGTAATAAATATTCCAGGTTGCATTCGCGGCTGTAATTTTAATAGCTTTGTTAATACAGAGGAGCAAAATGTAAAAAAGTTTAAAAAACGAATACATCGTTTGTATCATGAATAGTGGACAGTAAGTATATTCTAATTAAGTTCAGCTGAGAACAAGATAAACTCTTATCTATCATCCACTCAACGAGTAATAGAAGTTCCCGATCTTATTATTGTTGGTGTTATGTAAAATTAATGTAGACTCATCTGCTCCTGCTATCAACCAAAGATGGATTGTATCGGTGGAAATGGGAACGATTGTGATTTGTGTTAATAATATAATTGATTGTGTTGAGGAGTTATTTTTCTTATTGAGAACACGTGGAATTAGATTTATTTTCGGTTTACTCAGGTGAGTAACTTTTGATGTCAATAGGTCAATAGAATTTTCCGGTTCTATTTGCTAGACAAATTAATTCTCCGATTTAACCGTTTACTTTTTGTATTTCCATAGAATCAGAGATATTTTAAAAAACCCTTGAAATTAACATTTCTTTTTTATGTATGAATTTTGCAAATATTCTGTTCAATATCTCATTTTATCCAATTCTAATTTGAATTTTTGGGGGCTTCCTTCTCACCAGTTTCGTTATTTCATACAGGTTGTTTGGATAAGTTTGATTTTTGGTTTTCCAGCTTCCCTCAATCAAAGTTGATTAAAATTGAAGAGTATTAAAATGCGAATATTCTACCTCATGTCAACCAACCGCCGCCCCCTATCAAAATTTTATGGAATATTTAACAATTCTTACAGTTGATATTATCATAATTGAAAGATCGACGGGATAATTAATGTTTAGAATGAAAGTTTATAATGAGTTCCATGTCAAAAGGTCCTGGGTGTCACTGAAAAATCCATTGTAAAAAATTATAAATAGTATCAATTATAACATATTAAACTGAGATTTATTAAATACTAAGAATATTCGGTACAAGTTCGGAATTCCCCCCCTAGCAAATGATTGGCCAATTTTTAAAAATTAAAAAAAAATTAAATAAAAATTAAAATAATCCAAATAAAGACTACCAATTATTTAATTATAAAATAAATTAATGTCGTTAATAATTCATTGATTTAAATTCAAAAGAGGCCAAATGGATTTAATTGACTTGGAAAAGTTCACTTGGCGGTGAATCATTCAATTAATTTCGTCGATCCTATTACTCACGTAAATACAAACAGAGTTGAAAATATGTGGATGAGAGAAAAAAGAAGGAATAAAAAAGAATGCGGTACGGCTGAGGATCTTTTAGCATCTTATTTAAGTGAATTTATGTGGCGCCAGAGATTGAAAAAAACACCGTTTACTGAAATTATTAACGACATTAATTTATTTTATAATTAAATAATTGGTAGTCTTTATTTGGATTGTTTTAATTTTTATTTATTTTAAAATATTATTTTTATTTAATATTTATTTTTGCCCTCCAAAAATTGGCCAATCATTTGCTGGAGGGGAATTCCGAACTTGTACCCAAAAACTTAATTAAAAAAATTAATGTTTTATGATAAATTTACAGTATAAAGTTCACAAATACTCACCCGAGAATCTCGAAAACCAACGCGAGATTTTTTCGGTTTCGATTTACCGTTAGTACTTTTGTCATCGTTCATTTCTTCGGAAATCATTAACATTTCAGAACTGGCATCTGCTTTAAAGAAATATCGTTTCATTCGCTAAAATTTTTGCTAATGAAGAAAGAAAATAATTGTAATATTTACATTAGGTTCATCACTTAGATTTTTCTCAAAAATTTCATTTTCACTTTTGTAATCTTTAGATCCAAACCAACATTCAACTTTATTCATGAATTTGAAAGGTATTCCAGACATTATGAGTACTGAACCCAAAAAAAAGGCAAAATAGTAGATTTTATGGAATTTTAATAAAAATAATCTATGCGAATAAAAATTTGTATAACGATTCCTTAACTTCTCCGGATCCACAACTGGCTTGTCTTCATATTCGCTACGAAACGTCCAATTTGAAGCATTTCTAATAATCGGTAATACCGGCTGATGAATCGAATATTTACTAATTGAGCAGTGTGTTACAAAAATGAACGACCGTAAATTAAATTTCTTTAGTTTTAGAATATTCATAATACATTTACTACAAAATCTATTTTTAATTATCCTTCTTTTGTATGAAATGTATTATTTTTTTATATTACAAATATCAAAAAGTGAAAAATAAAATTTTAAATAATTTTGTTCACAATTATTTGATTTAAACAATTTTTAACACTTTGTAGAAAAATTAATTTTTAAAATATAACATGGAAACTATTAAATTATATTAAATTTTATTAAATTATATTAAATTATTTTCAATTTCTTATCTTTCAGAATTTGTGGTTTATTTACTTTTATCGTGTAAACTTAAAATAGTTTTTTTTGTTTTCTTAGTAAAATTATTATTAATGATTATAAAAAAGACTGTTGATAAATGTGTTATGAATCTTAAGAATCCACGTTGGAAAATCCCTGGGTGTATTCCGACAGGTTTGCCTAAATCTTATAGCATGGTAAATAATATTATTATTGTTTATAAATATGATGAGCCTAAATTTGTTTTGGTATTGTCGTTATCGGGAAATTTACCAATTATAAAAAGATAAACAAGATATTTGGCATTTGAAATTATAAAATCGTCTCTATGCAATATTTTTATTAAGATGGTTGGTACTTCATTTTCCACCACATTCGATACCTTATCCAATAACTTTCGGTATTGTTTATCATTTTGAACAATTTGGCTTCGTTTGTCTAAATATTGTTACTAAAGTTAGCAAGAAATCTAGTGTGGCATTTCCAATTATGAAATGATGCACACAACAATGTAAATTGTACATCCGTTTGCAATGAATAGACACATCTATCATGTTAAAAAATTAATAAGTTTATATTATATGAATACATAAACTTACCTGTGTGTTTATTTTTAGAGTTGCAAAAAATAAACGCATTTAATAAAGAAAGTGAGAAAGTGATAGAAAAAATAAACTGAACACACAAACAAAACACATAGTAAAAAATGCATTATCACAGTATTATCACAAAATAATTTTATAGAATACGTTCAACCTTACAGCCCGTTCCTCAATTTCATCGATAGCGTCTTCAAATTCACCATATGGAAGACAATGACAAATTCAATTGACTTCAATGCAATGTCCTTCGAAGGTAGATTCGATTTAGTGAATGAGGCTTTGGATAGTGAGCTGAAAAAAAGATAACCTTTGTTATTCTGCAAAATGAATTTTGAACTGTGTACAATTTAGAAATGTTCAAATATTCTTGACTTGATGAAATATTGAGTTTTATAAACTTGTTCAATCGTGCTAAAGTATATCTAGTGTCATATATTTTCAATTGGGGGACTTCTGTCTTTAAGCATGAATATATTTCTTGTTGCCTTCACTTCTCCAGAAATCTTTGAATAGCATTCAATCGAATTCTATTTTATAAATAAAAAATTAACACCACAATACATAACTTCCATCCTTTAAAACCGGAGGCTAACAATTTAACCAAATTTACAAATTTCACAGTGACTTGTGTTAGGTTTGTTTCGTTTTTGTTTTTATATTTAACAACGCACTATAAAAATATAAAAATTTGTTCAATTAGACTCTGTTTGTGCATGTTGTTTTTGTGTGCTTTGTGTTTTATTTGAAACAGTCGCTGAGGCGTTTTTTTTGTATTCTGATATAATTGCTGTATTTTTGTAGAGTAGTTTTGTTGTGTCTTTTACGTTGAATGTGATGTGTTTGTGGTTGTCTGGAGGTATTTAGTGTTCGTAGTCATATTTTTATATTTTTTATAGTTTTTCAACATAGTCAACAATAAAAAAAATAACAATTAGAGATCTTAATTACAAATAAAGAATTAACACCACATTACATGCGACAATATAAGCGTGCAGATTAGATGTTAAAGCAACGTAGACCTTGGCACAGAGCTAAATTACTTGGTGTGACAGGTAAAATAAAAAGATAACCCAATTACATCATAGTCCAGTAAAATTATCTAGTTAAAAAACATTATTAACACTAAAGTGATTATCTGACATGTGAATCAGGAAACAGTTGAGTGTCCTGGGATTCGGACTTCCTTGCAGGCATGTTGGTGGAGGCGTTCGAGCTTGCCCAGCTTATTGCGCTTCATTTTTTTACTCAATTTAGTAGTCGTACGATGACTTGAGGTGAATTGGCCATTCGGTTCTTGTCGTTGAGTTGTTGGTTTCGTTAATATTTGTTCTGGTGCTTTCGAGCCTCTTGCTCTCTGAGTTGCACATTCAGAGCTTGTATTTCCATCCGGTACTGCACCGCTTGTAGTTGTAACGTCTCGAGTTGTTGGAAACGTTTTCGCATTGCCTCAGGATTGAACAACACCTCTTCCATCTTCTTTGCCTGTTATTTTAGAACCCACTCTGTTACGGAGCACTTCTACTAGTCGTATCGCTTCCTCGCGATCGGCTCGCATATATTCTGATAGCTTTAACACATAAATTAAATATGAAAATCTTTTAATATCACATTATTACAGGTTTCATAGATAATTACACCAGTTTACTACTACTAATTAATATGTCAACAGCCCATGTTTACCCAACATCCGCATCACTCAGCATTCACGCAATCACAACATTCTTTCATAAATCAAATAACTAACAAAATTATCTATTTTATAATTGAATAAAACAAACATTAAATGCCATCGTCTTGGGAAGCTATCTTGAAGAACAGCTTTGTCTTGAACTGCGCAGTCGTCCATGTTTCCGCAGGAGCTCCTTCGTCACCAAGAAACAGAAATCGGAGTTTCCAACTGCCGATTCTGCAGCACGGTCAGATCTTTCTGCCACTCCTCATTGCGGCTGCATAGATTTTCGCCGTCGGTATTGACAATGATGCCCAACTCAATTTTCTGTTCAATGCTGTTTCAACCTTGAGATTGCCTGGTTGATGTCGTTAACCGCTTGCGTCCGAGCCAGGTTTAAGGTCGGCTCTCTCTTCAGCTTGACCATCGGACATTGATTGGAACTTTGTGACTCGGAGCTCGAAAATCGTCCCGTGCGATTTATATTTTTGATACAGAAGCCACTGTTCCACACCTGGATTTTTGTCAACAGCCACTCTCTTTGCGGCATTGTCGTATGAAGTGGACTGGGCTGTTCATGCAGCTTCTGTTTGTCTTGTCGTTCAAGCTGGGACGCTTGATACCGACCAGCTGACTACGTCCCTGATTATTTCTCCACCGGTGATAGTCGACCTTGTTCGACATTTGTTAGAAATCAGAATGCAAATTCTCGATCGGGTCCTTATATCAAACCGTATGTGTGCCCACTGCGATCGAATTTCCTTTGTCCTATGAACACACCTGAGTATTATCCCTTGTCCACTGTGTGCTGTCAGGTGTTCATGACTCTCGCAATAGTGATGTCCGGTGAACTCCTTCCTATCTGTGTGTGTGATCGATAGGTGAACTTGTTAGTTGACACTTTATCCTAGTTGAGGCGGGCTACTCAGTTACCTTCGGTTTCATCGTCGGGCAAAATAAACAAATAATTCATGTCATAATATTTAAAATTTTGGCGGGGATTCGCCCGTATACTATCCATACATTCCCTTAAATTTTCAGTTAAAATAAACGCCCTTAATTTTCTGCATATTTCCCTAAATTTAAAGTTATTAATATATTTCCTTAAAATTAAAGTTAAAATAGACTTTTGAAAATTTTGGCAGGAATCTGCCCTTATTTTATTCATTTATTTCCTTAAAATTGAAGGTGAAATTGATTTTTTGAAAAATTTGGCATGAATCTGCCTTTATTTTATTCATTTAAGCATGATGATCTAACGGTTAGATTCTAACCTATGACTTTGACTTATATGATTGGTGTCACTGATGTTTCCATTGACTTCCGCTAGAAATTTGAGTCTACTATAGTTTAAATGCTCGTTACCCATAGCCCACTAGACATTAGAGGGACGAGCTCTTAGTGTTCTATATCATAAAATAGTGTAGATTAGAAGTTGATTTTACATATGTTGCCTTAATGCGCTATAGATCATTTATATGACAGAAAAGAAAAGTTAATCACCACACACAGCCCACTGGACTATAGTGCGATGAACCTTTATTGTTGTGCATCCAGAGCTTGGAACTACAAGCAAATCAAAAGCTTGTCGCAGTTACCGATCTACTTATATATAATTTAATCACCATGGTATTCCGCGATACTGGGCTTACCTGTTGCCAGCAGAGCATCGACCTACCCAAGCGTATCCCATGTAGATAACACCAGTTACTAGTCGTCATCCACAAACGGTCACAGAAAGTAGAACCATGAAAAGCGCAGTAAAACTACTTCAGGTAAACGGAGTAGTTATGCATATTATATTACTATGTTGTGAAGTCACTTTGGGGCGAAAAATTAATAGTAACATTGGTTGCTTATTGTTGAAAGTGATTTCGCTTTGAAGTAAAACAAAAAAGACGAAAACCCATTCAACAATCTATAAACCATTATAATACAATAACAAAATTCTACTTACTAGTATATTGTCATAAATTGAAAAAGAGTTTTTGTTTTAAAATTATGACTAAAATTCCTAAGTCGCTTAAACTGTGACTGAAATGTGTCCGTATATATATATACCCTAATTTTGGTGTTCGATTATGTGCGCCGCATTGATTCCAGGGCTATGGAGTCGGAGTAGGAAAACTATCAAAAATTATTGGCGACTCCGACTCTTTTTATTTTACAAACTATATAATATAATTTTTTGTGAAAAATCAATTCTTATTTTAAGAACAATGTACTAAGCTAAAAACTGGCAAAAATGTAAGTTTTTTACTTTTTAATTTTTTGTTTTTGCGAAGAAATTGAAATTAAAAAATTGCTTAATGATTTGTTTTAAATTACTAAACAAGTGTTCTCATAAGATTTCCGTAATAGCTATGTATTTAAATAAAACTGAGGGAATATAAACTTTATCAAAAATTACGGAAGCTATATTTTATTATTTTTGCATACAATATATTATACTCATAAATAATCTATGCAAAAAATTACAATATTATATATAATAACATACTTACCTATTATTTTTTCTAGTAATAAATTTTTTCAATTTTTTCAATTTTGTGTAAAATTATACATAGTCGGAGTTGGAGTCGCAATTTATAGGACCGAGTCTGCAGACTTGATTGATTCAGTAAAGAAATGTGACATTTTTTAATTTTATTTAATTTTGAATATTAATTTTTATCAATTTTGATGTCTACTTTTTTGGTAATTTATTATTTATTTTGATTTCTAATTTTTATATTTTATTTATTTTTAATTAATTTCACCGCTATGTTGGATATGGGCGTTTTCTAGAATATTCTATATTGTTTTAGAGATTTTATTAACTAATATTTATTTGTTTTAGTTCTTATGTTATTTCGGTTAGTTTTATGGTTAATTTAAATCTTAAATTTTTATCTTTTAGTTAATTTTCATTAGATACTTTGCTGCCATGATGGATTTCACCATTTTTATAGAATATTCTAGTTTTCTATTCATTTTATTGTAAATATTTTATTCCTAGTTTATTTTCTAATGTTATTTTGTGGACACGAATATTTGATACACATTACATATTAATTTAATTAGTGATCGCCAGGTGAACATAAACCTAATTTATCTCAAATTGGAAACTAATTATCTTTTAACGAAAATTTATACAATATCCAAATTTTTTCAGATGACATAGGTTTTGTATTAGTAGTATTTCTGCATTATTAGGTCAAATTTGTATTTAAATTGAGGCCGTACATAGGTGGACCCATATATATATATATATATATATATATATATATATATATATATATATATATATATATATATATATATATATATATATATATATATATATATATATATATATATATATATGTTACGGTAAATGTACAATCTTGGGAAATGTACACTTTTACCGTAAAATGTGTACATTTCCCAAAAAGTTAGGTATAAGTGAACTGAATATAATGTATATGTACATTTCCAGGCAAATGTGTACACCTGCCTTTACGTTTTGGTAAATGTATACTCTTACCTTCGTATTTTAAAGCACCAGCACCAACTATTATCCCAATGTAATGTAATTTTAATTATATGTGTTGAAGTGTAATATTCTTTACTTACTATTTACATTTTACATTACACTCATATATATTTATAAAAGAAAAAAAAGACTTGAGCTTTTACACGAAGCGTACGTGTGGGGGTAGGCGGGGGTTGAATGTACGTGTACCCTTGTGAGCAGTACCCTTTGGGGGTCAAATTATAATTTCGGATAGTCCAGACTATATATATTAAATTTCGTATTTTGTATGCTCACATTTACCAAAACGACATGGTCATTGTGAATTCAATGTACATTTCCCTTATCTGAAATTGTAAATGTTAGTTGAATGCACATTACCCAAATGAGGAGGCTAATGTGCACATTTACCGGAAAATGTGTACATTTGCCACAATATCTACTTTTACCGTTACATATATATATATATATATATATATATATATATATATATATATATATATATATATATATATATATATATATATATATATATATATATATATATATATATATATATATATATATATATATATATATTAGGGTGGGTCGAATGTTAATAAATTTTGAGTTCAAGAAAGGAAACATGGTTAAAAAGTTGTATTTTGGTATAGAAAAATCGAATCAAACCATTTTACTTAGATTTATGGACATTTACTGCTCCCAACTTTTCTCCGAAAATGCAGTTCAACATAAGTGTGAAAACAATGTAATTTGGCTAGTGTCGGAATGTGTTTTGCGCCTTTGTCCATATTTAGATGTAGCTTTCTTAAGAGCTTATAAGTATATTATTTACTCTCTTGGGCTGAGATAGGATATTCTGTGTCCTCATCCCGCATTGAAATATATCCTGACAACGTCAGTGATTAGGAAGGGCCAAATTTGAATTATCCTTTTCAAAGACAAAAATCAACTTTCGAAATTATTTTTTATTAAAAACATCCAGCCAAAAGTTTAGAAATGTATTAGCGAGGGCATAAAAAGAAGTCACATGAAATCAGCTTTGCTTTGCACCTTGGGCAATTCCTTCCTTGATTTTTTACACAGTAGTACCATACCATGTCTGGACTTGTGACCAAACACTTTGCAACTGGCAGAAGAAACATCTTTGATGGCTCTTTCAACGGCTTGAGAATGACAGGGAAATTGTTCTAATGTAATTTTCTTATTCATCTTCAATTCATGATCCAATATATGAGATAAAAGAGGGGGAGGCGTCAAATTACATTTTGTCCAGTCAATCATGTCAACATATGATGTAGCAGACGACTGAAGAAAGACAGTATTCTTGTCCATAGTGCGAATCACTTCGGAAGGGAGAAAATTTTGTCTTGCAGTTATGATTTTTTCTGTTGCAAACTTTCTGATTTCTTCATCATCATCACCAACAGCAGCTAGGAGTATATTTTCTGGATGTGAGAAGTAATTGTTGTTCTGAATGACAGGAAAGATGATTTCTTGGTCTGATGGATCCAAATCCTGCAGAAGTTGGAGCATATAAAAAATATTTCTTGCACCATCTTGGCATGACGAGTGAGTCTTTATATAAAACCATGACGGTCCATAGAAATTGACAATAAATTTCACTATTCGCATGAGAGGTTCAGATGGAGCAGTTTCGGACATATATAGTCGCAGAATTCTATTAGCTTTCGTTAGCCAGCGACTGTGATTCAAATTTCCTGGTTGTGCCATTTGTAGAAAAGGGACATCCTTGTTGTTGTGGTACCCTTTCTGGACTGCCAAGCATACTCTGAGGAAATACAATTGATCAGTGTTCAATTCTTTCTTGACATTTTCACTAATATCTACGACCTTTCCAGGAAGGGACATAAAGGCTACTACGGGCTTGTCTTTTGGATCAAAATCAAGAACGCTTCCTATTTCACCACATGACGTTTTTGGACCTTTTGTTTCTCCACCATCGACGACTGAAAAATACTTCCTGAATGGCAATTCATTTGCATGCAACAAGCATATCAGCCATTGTAGAGGTCGCCCTAGGCTTTTTTCGAGTCTTCTGATTATTCCATTATTTTTTCCGGTGTTTGTATTGGTTCCATCGCACACAATTGCTTGAAGGGTCAGTGAGGACTGCGTGCTAACGATGATTGACATGATTTCTTTGCCAATATCCACAGCTTTACTACTTTGAGGTACAACATGATCGATATATGTATCCCCTGGAAAGGCGACAATCACATAATGCTCCTCTTTTAGGATCCTTCTATGAAGTAAGGTGGAATCTTGTTTCCCGTCGAAACCGAGGCAAATCAAGTTTTTCGCTTCTGCTGAATGCTGTTCAATTTCTCTCTCCCTCCAGTACTTTCTCTGACGCCGTAATTTTGCGGGATCGATGATTGTTTGAGAGGATAACAGTTCCATATCTTTCAGAAAAGCGTTTACTAGCAAACACGTGTCTCTGTTGCTCACACCACATCTGTCAACAGCTTTACTTAATTCAGGATAATGTCTTCTATTTTGAAATTCATCACATTCTTCTACGCTTGACTCTGAGCTTTCTGTTGAATTGTCTAACTTATCTTTACTTTCATCACTAGCGGCTTCACTCTCCGTGTCACTTCTTGAGGTCGGATGTAGATCGTTAACTTCAGTGTCCATTATTTCATTTTTCATTTGTTTTCCTTTTCCTGTAGGGCTGCTTTTCGTTTGTTTTCTCTTCAATTTTGAGGTTTCCTGTCTGTCCGTATTTCCGATTTTCATGTTTCTGGTAGTTTGTTGGTCAATCCAGAACTCCCACTCTAAGGTAGGAATTTTCAAGGCCAATCGGCATGTACACTGACTTCTTCCACGAGCACCATCATTAAAACATTTGCAGCAACATATGTCAAACAATTTGGAAAACGAGCTTAACTTATCTTGAAATTTGGCAGATGACCTCTTGCATTCTGGATACTTCTCTAATTCACGCACTTTTGATATTAGTCGCTTGACACGAACCACAATACTACTGAACTCAACAGTTGGGATACTTGCCTTCATATAAATTTCCTTCACCTTATTTGCGAGAAGAGTTGCTTGTTCGTTAAAGCCAGTATGAAATTGCGTACATTTCTCATTGTAACAGTAATCACGAAACACATCTTCACAAGTAGGTAATTGGTTTCTGGGTAGTTCACAAGTTTGACCAAACAGACAATGACGTGATTTACTTCTTGTTTTGCGAAATTGCTTATTTCTCTGTCCCTTCATAACTGCTCTTCTGTACTCAGCTCTGGCAAAATAAAAGTGAATCATCAAGTTAACTTTTTTAATTAGGTCCAGCAAACACTTGACATCCAATCGAAACAAATTAAATTATCTGAGTTTAGACTGACTAGTAGTATCCATGTGGATTATGTGTTGACTGTAGTGTGTGTGTTAGTATTGTTCAGAAGAAATTGTCTTTGTGAGTGCTTGTGTGAAGGTGCTTCCGTGAATTAACCTCTCTATACATGCACGCGTTAGCTTGGACTTGTGAATAGAGCATGTCAAAAATGGTCTTTCTGCAAGCGTGTGACTGCTTGCAGGATGAATTTACAAAGGCACGTGTGCGAGCATTTTTACTGGGATAGTACTAATATATACAAACAAAAGTTGGGACCTGTAAACCCTTTTAAACAGCAGTCTTTTGCAGGGATATTTCATTTTCTAGCATAAGCACAACTTTTTAGGCATGTTTGGAGAAAAAAAAAATTTTCGACCCACCCTAATATATATATATATATATATATATATATATATATATATATACTTAATGCTAATTTTTAACACCTGCTAAAGCAAAGCCAAAAATTTGTATTGAGTATAATAAAAATAATTTTTAATCTTTTGTCAAAATGAAAATTGATAAAATTTCAAAAACAAATTTTACTATTTTTTATATGATTTATTAACCTAATATTTAAACAAAAACTTTTCTACAAATCTAAATTTTTTGTTAAAGTTTTTGAATAAATTTAAGATTACTATGTAGCTAATCTCCAAGGACCTCAATCACGTTTTAATCACTTTTTAATTGAAAAAAGTATGTTACCATTAAATCTTGTCCATTAACGAAACACCGAAACAAATTACTTTGCATTTTTATACAACATCTGTTTCGAATCTAACAGTTTTTAATTGAAATTATTCATTGCCTGTCACAGCACGAAATTCCCAGACTTGTCTCACGAACAGTCATCTCCCAAAATGGTTCGATTCCCAGCCGACTGGTCGCCCACGATAAAACCATCGAATCCGACCAATGCATTTGTGCTGTCACACTACAAAACAAATTTTTGCCACATATGGAAATGTTTTCTCTCCTTCACTTTCTCTCTCTTTCTCTCCCCCTCTGTCTTCCTTTCTCTATCTGTCGGTTATTTAGGCTGCTAAACTATTGGTGGAAAGTAATTTTAATTCAAAATTATTAATAATATCTTATTCGACATAATTGTAAAACACTCTGGACAAATTTCTATGGAATGGCAAATGACCTACAAGCCAGACCGTTATTTCAAAGATATATGTTGCAGTAATGATCAAGAAGCGTCTACTAAAACAAAAGATAAGCATTTTTATTTTTTTGAATATTTTCCGTCTGATCCGATTCCCAATAAAGAAAATGTCGACGCGTTTATTCGAAACTTTCAGCTCTGTTTGTTAGAAATTCGGCAAAATCCGAGATTCATCTGTGGTCTTCTTTTAAAGGACGCCTTTGATTCAGGAAAGTTTCCGTTTTTGAATTTCGTTTGTCTGAAATATGATGAAGACAATTTTATCAGTCCAGGCAAAAAATGGATATCCCTATCTTCAGACTGCTCGAAGGGTCTCTGCGCAAAGTTTCACAGTTCACTTATAGGTGAGTTCATTTCATGGTCTTTTCTATTAACATTTTCGTTCGAAATCAATAAAGATAGTAGGGTATTTAAAATTAGATTTAAGATGCTGGAATACTCTAATGACTTTAATTCGATGAGTTTCGATGATCGATTTTATATATAATGTAATATAATATAAATATATAAAAAATATTAAATAGCAATGGTACTTAGTCAGAGATTGATGGACCATGACTAAGGTAGGTTTAGGCAATATAATGTTCAATAGGTTACAATCGAAATTTGAAAATTTGAAAATTTCATTACAGAAAATATATGTTAATATAATTCTAAAATAAGTCACCTCTTACATAGTTGAACTTTACTTATTTAATTAAAAATTATTTTGCTTTTCACTTTATTAAAACACATTAATTCATATAAACAACAGATCTCAATCTCAGCATCCCTTCAACCGAATAAAATAAAAATATATACAGAATATATAAATTAAATGATGAAAAACAGTTAACAGAAAATATATAAACGAACTTTTTTGTGCCAAGTTCAGTAATATTATATTTTACTTTTTTATTATACTACTATTTATTATATAATTACAAAACATTATATTAGGTTCGTGTAACGACAATAAGACTAACATAAAAATGACAGTATATTCAATGTATGAAATAGATTTATTGAACCTCGGACCCCACACTATATTATCCAGTCAAAATGGTGTTGCACATATACAAAAACTTTTGTATATATGTTACTCCGAATCCATAAAATTGCGGAATAACTAAAGCCGTCAAAAAAACGACTAATTCATCAAAAACGCAAGCCCTGTAATCAGCAAATTCTAATTCGTATGTATTATCATTTGCCCTGTATTTTAATGTAATTATTGAATATATTAATTTGCTTTGTATTTCAAGTTGTGGTTTAAAATTTTCTAGCGAAAGATTGTTAAAATACGTTGTATTCTATGTATCGGTAATCGGAAATTAGGGTTGCGTTTTTCATGAATTATGTAATTTTTTGCCGGTTTCACGGATACGACGTAACGTATACATCGTAAACCCTGTTATCTGCAAAAAAAGTTATATTTTTATTTTTATTAAAATATTATTAAAATATTGTTTCATATGCATGTATTTCAATTAAATTCGATTTCATCACTGGCAATTTCTGACACCTCTGATGTGCCCCCTTGTTTGTTGAATTTCTAGTAATTAGCAAATCTTTTATCCCCTTCTGAGTTTTTAGTTTCAGAAATTGTTTGTAATACCCCGCTATACATATCTTAAAATTTCAAAACTAGATCTGGGTCGGGATCATGAGTGAGAAAATGTTATTCTATATTAGTAGAAAATTGCAAGCCCTCGTGAATCAAAGCAACTGTAACATGATTGATTTTGCTTGTATCTTCATCTCTTTACTATGATCTTCACTACCACTGTAATATGTTATATCTTCAATTTGTTTCTCACCATTTAAAGGTTTTCAACCAATAATTATTTAATATCCGTACTATGCATATTATCAAAGACTTCCATGCGATGGAGTAATAATTTCAGAAACTTCTATTCATTGCTATAGTACAGAACTTCACTTTTAATGCATTCCGGCCAAATTACTTTCCAACAAGCATATAGGGTAAACGTCTGTACTTGCTTTATGGCGGAAAAAGCATTTGTAATACTATTCAAAATCGTATAACCTCTCCATGCTTCCATGATTGTTAAATTTCTTTCTGGGATTGAATCCAAAATGTAACTGAATACTTGTTTTATATAATAAATTTTAAATGTTGTTATTATACACTGATCGGTATCCACCAATAAAGACGTGGCAAAAACAACGCAGACAGAAACAGCATGACAAAAATAAAAAAGGTAGCGGACAATAAATGCACAGATAAATCCATATCGAATCGTGAATTAAGTATTTATAACTAAATTCTAAAAAAGACATATAGCGATTAAAAAAGATATTTCCTTTTTTATGTACGCTTTTATTGCGCCTTTATTGGGGTAAACCCTCCTGATCTAATTGCTGAACTAATGAAGTTGTGTTTGGTAGCTCAAATAGTAATTGAATTTTTTAACTGATTCATTATAAGATGGCTAGGCGGATTATCAACAAGTTTACTAAACACCATTTACTAAAGAAACCTGCTGTCATCCGTGCACTTTTGTTTGCCATTCAATGAATTGGAAGTTGTTTAAAGTTTCTGCCTTTTAAAGCTCGTGACTTCAATGATCAGTTAATCAACAGGGGTTTCAAAATCCTATCAAAATCCTATCACTACACAATAAGAACGTTACCTGATATGTAACTGCCTTGAAGATTCTAGCAGTTTTTTTGATTTCGCTATGCATATTCTACAAAGCATTTTTCCAGAATTAAGTCGTTTCATCGACACTAAATATGTGACCCGGTGTATAGCCGTTGAGTTTAATTATTCCTGACAGTTGGAAGCATTTCCGTCTACTTTTGCTATTTCTCTTTTTATTTTAAGATTGTGAAATATATATCTTTTCAGAATTTCTGTCAACAATTAGTCATTTGCCTGAATTGTCACTTTTTTTTGTTTTCTGAAGACTTGTCGATGGTTGTACCTGAATTAGTTTGTATATTCTAAGCACCTCTTTTATAATTTTTCTACCTCTCGATTTATTTATGCACTTGATCTTTAATATTGTATTTAATTTGATAGTGATTTTTAGGAGAACTTGTTATTTAATAATAAAGTGTTAGATAAAGGACTTGCTATGGTAGAAATCCACATTTGAGAATATTTTCCAACCCTAAAAGTAAGTGAAACTACATGCAAATAGTTGAAGTTTATTGAATGAGTATATAGAGTTCTTTATAGTTTTTAGAAATTGATTTATAAAGCCAGTAGTGTGGAAATGGAAAGCCACGGATCATAAGCTTCGTGATCTTAAAGGTTTTGTCAATACCAAATGAATGAGATTTGAAGTTATTCCCTCTTTTCAGCTATTGTTTATTCTGATATACTCAGCCGTATAATCCAGCAGTTAATAAATATTTCAACTACCATTTCAGTTACTATAAAGCACGTTGGCCCCCTAGTATTACTATCGATCATAAACAATATATCTTCAAGATGCAAGGAAAGGTCCCATAATGTCAAGATGTACTGTTTCAAGCCGCTGTCCGTTTGATAATGAATAATTGAGATGTTAATTATATAAAATGGACAGTAGGAAAAGTTAATAATATGAAATTTTGTGAAGCTCGATTTCTTGAAATTGAAATTCCCACAATTGAAATGCCGCTCTACCACATCTTCTTACAATATTTCTTCTTTCCTAGTAGTCTTCGGAAAATATTTAAAAATTCTTAATTGCTGCCATAATTTAATGTAAACAAATGCAAACAGAAATAATACAAACAAACATTGAGATAAACATTCGATATTTTATTCAAAAATAGATACAAAATGAAAAAGAAACGTGGATGTTTAATCTGAAAACAATTTATTTTTTAATTAAAAATTTACGATATAAATGAATTTGTTTAAATATACAAATCATGGCGATCAGTGAATAGAGGCCACTCCCAAAATGACCATTAATATTAGCACTATGAGGAGAATTAATAATAATATGGCACGTGTTCTATACAGCAAAGATTAAATACCACCAACCACAAGGAGCGTAGGCTGAAAAAATTTAACTCCCGTAAATTTTTTTTCTTCTCTGATTTCAGAAATCTTGTCAGCAGATTTCAATTATTTATAGCTCA
Source organism: Schmidtea polychroa (assembly GCA_959609185.1). Taxonomy (NCBI): domain Eukaryota; kingdom Metazoa; phylum Platyhelminthes; order Tricladida; family Dugesiidae; genus Schmidtea; species Schmidtea polychroa. The sequence continues at coordinate 6,713 of CAUHTR010005002.1, read as the reverse complement.
TTCGATTCACAACAATCTCCTCTACAAACCTCTCTTAACAATTTACTAGAATAAATATTTTTCTTTTATAGTGTCTTATAAATTTCTTTCGCGGAATTTCTTGGCATTGATTGATGATTCGATTTGGAACAATCTCTTCGACAAATCGCTAAAATTGATAAGAAATAATTAAATAAATCAATAAAAATGTATTAAAAACAAAATTATAAATTTTTATTCTTATCAATCTTCTCCATAGATTTTGGCAAATAAATTAGAAATTATTTATTTCTCTCGATTACTATTAATTCGTTTTGAATTAATATCAATAATTATTTTTAATTAACATTTTTAAAAAAAATTAATGTTAGATATTTTTTCTTGATGCTTGGCAATAAGTAGATGGATTCCATGTAAAATATATTTTTAGATACCATGGAAAACTTGAAATAGTAAACATAAACCATCAACTAATAATACGTAATACATAATAATAATGACAAATTAATGTTCTTATTAAATCATTTAATAAAACTTAAGAAAAGTATTTTAGATTGTGAAATGTTACACTAAATATCAATACATTTTAAACAAGAGACATATTGAAAACGCTCATATATTTCTAATAAATATACATAAATAACTTAAGAATACACAAAATGATACCTCAGATTAACAATGTATTTTTAACAAATACACTTAATGTGTTATCTTTTTTGATAAAATAACAAAACACAATGTAAATCAATAAAAATTTATATGAATATTATAGAGATGAAAAAAATAATAATTTAAGTATGTAATAAATTCATTGTAAATTATCAAGATTGTATACCAACGGTGGGCAAATGCGGCTCTTAGAGCCGCATGCGGCTCTTCGTTGAGTAAACTGCGGCTCATTGATAATTGAATTTTTGATAATTGAATTTGAAAATTGAATTCGATTTTTTTATTTTGAAATTTTTTCAACTGAATTTTTAAAAAAAAAATTTTTTGTTGCAATTGTATTTTCATAAATGTTAAAAATTATGAGATTTAAAATATAAGAAATATTTACCTCTGGTTTTAAGGAAAATGTTATATTTACAAGAGTTTTTGCACATCTTTAAACACAAAACAATTTTCAAATCATTTTAACATCAAAAGTTTAAAATAAAATATTGATTATCAAATTATAAAAGAAAGAATTACAAAGTCACTTAAAAATAGACTTTATCATGTTAGTTTTGATAAACTATAAACCAGGTGTAGACAAGTGCGGCTCTTTGATGAGCTGTGTGGCTCTCGAGGACCTCATTCGTGCCCACCCTTGTTGTATACTAATCTTATTATTAAGAGTTGTAATTAGTCAATATTTTATTCATAAGATTATTATTTCTATAAATAATTTTTAACTTTTTTGTGTAATCTATTAACATACAATTTTTTTTTATTTTTAAACATGCATTCAAAGATATATTTTACTTTAGTAATATTCATTATATAAATAATTCATATTATCCTTAAATTTCTTTTAATTAGAATTAGTTACTCTAAATATCAACACATTTCTTATAAATATACAGATTACTTTTGAATTTATTAAAGAATACTTAGATTGAATATGATTTTGTTAAATTTTGCTCCTAATGGCCATGTATTTCTAATATTCATAAATTATCAATGAATTTACTAAATTTTACTCCAAATGATCATATATTTCTTACAAATATATATATATATATATATTATATCAACGTGTAACATCTTTGTAACAGAATTCACATTTTTAAACATTTTTGTGAGCACAACCAGAAGGAAAACAAATTCAAACGAGTTTGATTTCTTTTGGAGTCCGAGTTCTTCAGTAATGACAATTTATTTTCTCGGCAAGATTTAAAATTATTGTATTCATAACTTGTTTAAAATTTAAAATATATAGATAGAGTATTAATATGATATAACAATGTTTTTGTAAATTGGCCTTTTACAAAAAACAGTGAGAGATTCCTGACATATCAAACACACAGGCTTATCATTTGACATTGTAATTACAAAGTCCAGTTCCCATGACTTGTTAAACGTACGGTTCTCTTCCGTAACTTTCTGTTTATTCTCTTCGCTGAATTTACGTGTCATATCTTTTATTGGGATTTTTTAAATATAAATACTTGTAAAGAATTCTATTTATTTGAGTCATATTTAAAAAAACAGATGTGCATGCTACATAGAGGTATTAATTATAGACGGCATATTGGTCAATATTTTTGTTAGGCGAATGCTATTAGTGCAGTTTGACTTCACTCCAAGATATATATGCAATGCCACAATCCGGAAGCTCTAAAGTTAGTGATTCAGTGAATTGAAAGAGCGTATATTAAAATTGGATAATTCATGATCGCACAAATGGAGAGTGCAATATATACGTCTCATTAGGGTTAATAATGCAACAACTCTAGTCTAAATTTTTTAAATTTAAAAAGGTTAATAATTTAATGTAATATTGCTATGTATTTTGAAATTTTAACGTTTGGTTCTAACAATTTAGATAATATTTTTGTAATTAATATATTAAAAATATTTTGCAATTTTTGTGATAACAATAAATACAATGGAAAAGAAATCAGTGGTGAAATTTGAAAAAAAAGTTCATATATAAAACAATTTATTTAATGCAATTTATTTCAAATTTATTTCATCCAATTATTTTGTTTTGTATATTTAACATAACAATAATATTCAAATAATTATATTTTAATAATATTAAAAAAATTGAAAAAAATAATATTTAAAAAATATAAGGTTAGTAAGCAATTAAAATACTTGACTTTGTAAGTATATGTGATAGTTCGAAAATTAGAACTGATAAAGAATACAGTATTTCAACAAGATGGTGCTAGTAGTCACTTTGGTTTGTAAGTTAGATGGTTTTTAAATAAAATAAATTCCTAGCATAAATATTGAAAGAGGGAGACCATTTTCTTGGCCTCCATTTTTGCTAGATTTGACTATTTGATTTTTTATGTAATCATGTGAAATCCAATGTATTATTTACCAAACGTCGATTTTCAGAAAACTTACAAAATAAGGTAGCTGAAGTTATTACAGGCATTTCTGAAAATCAACTCGAAACGTTTTCAGGGCTGGAGTGCAACCAGGATTTTTGCTTACGGTGTTAGGTAAGTTGGGGCTCAACCTCAGAAAAAAATTATTTTTTAAGGGTTGAGTTCATTTTAAATATTTTTAATATATAATACATGATTAAAATAAAATATTAGGTACTTTTATATTTATTTTGGATAGGATGGCAATTAAATTCATACATATATTTGGAAAACTTCAATTATTTTAACTAATTTTAATATGCAAGTATACAAACAATAAAATTGAAATTAAATATTTATATTTATTTTGCCAATTCATTTAGTATATCCTCTACATTTAAGTCAACTTAATAATGGGTATTCAACAAAGCCAAACCATTTAATCGGTTACTAACCATTCTGTCGACTTATTAAGCTCTTTAGTTTATAATTTAGATAATTTCGCTCACAGGTCACAATAAATTTAATGATTTTTTTATGGTCTTGTGGAGCTCAATCGTGCGAGTCTCCCTGGGTGCGTGTCTGCTTTAGAGAACTACCTAATCGAAAAAGTAATGATGATAAACAAGCTGAAATTAGTAAGAACAATAAAATTTCTAAGTGTTTCTTCTCTCTTTTGCTTATAACCGGTTCTTTCTATCACACATGGTTACATCACAATAGATATTTTAAATTCACAGAAAATTTATTGCACATTTTATTATATACCATTTAATATGTTCTATTGTCCTATATCTAAAAGATCCAAAACCACTTTTCTCTATGGCCTTAGGGCAATTAAAAAGAAAATACAATTATTTATTGAGTTTAATAAAGTCGCTTTTTTATTTATACTTTTTCTTATTTACATTTAACATTATAACAGCTGGATTCGAAGAATACGAATCATTGGCCCTTTGCAGCGAGAGCAACCAATCGAAACCGAATTCGGTATTTTTTATCTCCTCTTTCAAAGCTTCTGGAAATTTGGATTGGCTGGAGAAAAACTGGAGACAATGGACGGGAGTCGTGGTGTATTTTGAAGAATCTTTCTCATTCATTGCGTCGAGATTTGCAAAAAATCTCTTTCTATCGTCGCGTCGTTCCTATGGGAGAATTTATGTTTGTGTTGATCTGCGAATTTACGTGTGAAAATACAGAGCTGTATCGGCTTAAAGATTTAATGGAACGCATGAATGAAAGATATTCGGGTTACAGTCAAGTTTATGTCATTCACTCAATGTATTAAATCTGTATATACTCCATTTGTAATCAACAAGATTCGTATTTTTATTTAACTTCGAACTAAATCACTCACAATTAAAAATGAATTTTTAAAAATATTTTTAATACATTTTTTATTTACTTTTGAATAATAAAAATGTTTAAATTGCTATTTTTAATTTTCCTGTTTATTATATTATTAGGAATAAATAAATTTCATGATTCAGCATTCATGGGCAGGTTAAAAATTAAATTAATAATTAATTAATATTATAAGAACTTTTTTTCCAATTTCACCAAAGATTTTTTATCCACTTTATTTATTAAAAAGAACTTGAATTCATGTTTTTGATATTCACGAATTTTCGACAGTGCTTTTTTTCAAGTGAATTTTCAAGCGAATCATATTAATTAATAAACAATAAAATAATCGATGTATTTTGAAAAATCAATTATTATTATAACTTTTGCATTTTCAATATCAACAAGTCAAACTTAGAAATTCAACATAACCAAATAAGATAATTTCGGTCATAGAAAATTGTACACAAAGAATACTGTAGAGCAGTGCTTCTCATCATGTTATGCTCCATGTCCCCAACAATCGAGTTTAAAAGTTAAATTGCCCCAGTTTTTGAATTAGTTTATCTTTAGTTTCCCTCGGAGTTTCGTAAACATCCTCTGATCTGATATTGTTTTCTTCGACCAACTTGCGGCTCGTTTGTTTTCAATCTTTCTGAAAGACATTTCTCTAATATTGAGTAACCATTATTTTACATCTTTTGCGGATTATATGCATTTATCTAACATTGGGTAAACGTTATTTTTAATCTTCTTGAAGACTTATGGAATACTACCAATTTAACTTGCCCACTTCTAACTGGCGCACGATTATTTGTAATATTCTTTTTTAATTTTATGTTGTCTCAAATTTTTTTTTAAAAAGTTTTTATTTTTTGAAAAAATTTAATATTTCTTATAATTGTAACTTTTCAAGAGACCGGCAGTTTCCAACCTTTCCGGAGTTGTGTTTCACATGTTTTACTTTTTTTGTCTTTTTGGTAAACCTTTGGTTAACAGTTCTGCTATAATACGGCACTGAGGTCCTCAAGCGTGTTTTAATTTAAATTATGACAAATTTTAAATCCTTTAATAATATTTAATATTTCTTGTAATAAAATAACAGCCCCAGAAACGCGAACGGGTTTCATATCGAATGGATAGACTTTCACAATTAAATTTATTTTAGACAATTACATTTATGCAATTTTGCACTTCTACGGACTGGTAAACAGATATCATTTCGTTCGTAGAAAATGGCGTCCAAATTATTTAGAAATCAGAAAAATCCTGGGTCTGGTATCACAAATCATCTATATGGTGGCAGATTCATTATAGATATAGCCGATCATGTAAAAAGCGGCAATTAACATTCTGAATCTGGATTTCCCCTGGATCCGTCTCATTAAATGTGTTTTCAAAGCGTAAATGTCGGCATGCAATTTGTTAGTATTTATGTCGGTTCAAGAAAACAGATTATTTTAACTTTTGCTAAAAATAATCTTTTTAACCGCATTACAGAAAATCTGTGTTTTCTTTTAACGGGGAAAGTTTTGCAACTTTCATTTTATTTTAGACAATAATTATCATGTCTTTAATGGCTGATATGTGAATATTTCTCAAATTCAGTCAAATCGGCTACATTAAACTTTTGCTCATTTGCTAGTAGACTTCTCCTGTAAATAGTGTTTGGGTTGTAAAATGAAAATATTTTAAAATCAAAATTGAATGAAAACCAAATAAAATGGAGATTTAAAAATCTAATCGGGCATAGAATTGATAACATGGAAAATCTGAGTGGGAAACAAATTAATTGAATAGTGCAGTGATTCCCAAATCGGATTCCACGAGATTTCGAGTTCTGACACTAGATATTATCAGAAATTTTAGGAATTTATTAAACATAAGACTATTAACAAAAAGTAAAGTCACTTTTGGTAAATTTAAACATTTATATTTGAAAAAATTGAAAAAATTGAAAGTCAATGTCATGCCGCTCATTAAAACTACTAAAACGAACATTATATTTTAAATTCTAATTTTTGACCTTTTTAACTGTTGGGGTTCCACCAACAAAAAAAAATTGGGAATCACTGGAATAGTGCATAAGTGAGGGGAAAGGTTCTGAAATATAGATTTACAGAAAATTAATAAATAATTAATTATCCTAATTAAGATCTGAAAAATGAGTTGGGCTTGGAATAATTAGAATGAGGATGAAATTATCGAAAATTACATGGAAGAGTATTTAAACAGAAAATATATTTAAAAAAATTGATATATAAAAGTAAATAAATTGGAGAAAGTAAATAATGGCAATTGGGGATAAACTGAAGGTGAGTAGAGGGATAGCGGCCCACTAAACCAGCGGCCCTCTGGGACAAATAC